>RJWM01016020.1:21366-46559 GCA_004363535.1 Dasyprocta punctata | reverse complement strand
GTCTCAAACTCACAACAATCCTCCTGCCTCAGCCTCCCAAGTGCTGGGATTAAAGGCATGCACTACCACGCCCAGCTTGTACTGAATTCATATTAACAAAAAATCTTAGAGCAAATTAATAAAAATTAGCTCATATCAGAAAAACAAAGAATCACAACCTCTCAACAAATTCTCAGACTTGTGGAAGTTTATAAACCCAGGACCTCTTGAATAATGAAGAGACTGGTTTCCCCTTGAGGAAAGCCCTGGTGTATTAACAAAGAATTACAGTCAGTATTTCTCTTATCTAAAGTGTACATCAGGGAAAATGAATTGATAAGGCATTTTGGACACTACACAACACTGGTTTTAAACTAACACTGGTTCCAGTGTTCTAAAATGTCATGGTGTAGCCGGGCGTGGTGGCGCACGCCTTTAATCCCAGCACTCGGGAGGCTGAGGTAGGCGAAGCATTGTGAGTTCGAGGCGGGCTTGGGCTACAGCGCGAGCCTAAGGCTGGCCTGAGCTACATAGTGCGACCCTGCCTCAAAAAACCAGGGCTGGGAGTCTGGTTCAGTGCCTTAAGCGCCTGCCCTGGCAGGCGCCAGGGCGTGAGTTCAATCCCCGGTGCCGCAAAAAAAAAAAAAAAAGTCATGGTGGTCCTCCAATGAGAACAAGAACCTACAGAGGTGACATGGTCAATGAAATTTTAACCAAAGTTCAATTTACAGGGGTCCAGTAGGTCACCAAACATCCTGTGGTTATTTCATCAGTTGCAGAATACATAATTAGGAAAGATATATAGTTGGTACTTGGCAACATTCCCATATTGGATCCTTGATCTGTGGTTTGTGGGTTATTATGGTGAGAAATGCCAAAGAAAGCCGCAAGAGTTGACTCAATATGGAACAAAAGTCAAAAACAGTAACATATCTCTGGAGAGACTGCAGAAATTAGTACCATCACCAACAACTTGAAAGATGCAGGGATGATGGTTCCTACCACATTCTCATTTAACTCTCCTATTTCCTTACGCAAAAGACAGAGGATAGATCTTGGTGAACAATGGTGGATTACTGTAAGTTTAATCATGTGGTGATTCCAATTGCAGCTGCTGTACCAGATGTGGTCTCCTCCCTGAGCAGATTAATATATCTGGAACCTAGTATGCTGCTACTGATTTGGCAAATAACTTTTTCTCTATACCTACCTGTATAGCCTACCAGAAACAATTTGTTTTTGGCTGACAAGCCCAGTAATACACCTTTACTGTCCTAACCCACGGATACATCAATTCTCAAACTCTGTGTTACAACTTAATTTGCAAGGTTATCACCTTTCTCTTCCACAAGGTATCATGCTGGTTGGACCAAGTGAGCAAAAGGCAGAAACTACTCTGGATTTGCTGCTAACGTATCTGAATCTCAGAGGGTAGGAATAAATCCAACTTAAATTCAGGGATCTTTTCCTCAGTGAAATTTCTAGGATTCCAATGGTGTGCGGCATGCAAAAATAATCCTTCTACAGTAAAAGATAACACTGCATATGGCCTTTCCCACAATCAAGTAGGAGTCACAACATGTAGTGGGCCTATTTGGATTTTGGAGGCAATACATTCCTCACTTAGGTATGTTCCTCTATCTACCAAATGACTCAGCTGCTAATTTCAAGAAGGGTCCAGAACAAGAGAATGCTCTGTAACATGTTGGTCAAGATACTCTGCAACTTGGGCTACATGATCTAGCAAATCTAGTGGTACTTATTATGCAGGTGGCAGATAGAGATGCTGTTTGGAATCTGACAACAGACTCCCATAGGTGAATCATAGCAGAGGAACTTTGGATTTTGGAGTAAGGCTCCAACATCAGACAGTTGTAGTATAATCAAATGCATAGGACGACCTGTTCTCTGGACAGCAGTCAACCTCTTCTTTCCTCAGCCACCCTGTCACTGCCCAATGGGTTCATGGACAAAGTAGTACTCAGAACAGAAGTTATGCTTGGCACAGACTTTCACTCAACAAGGATGACCTGATAACAGCCACTACTGAATACCCAATCTTCTAGTAGTACAGATCAACACTGAATCACCAATAAGGCACCATTCCCCAGAATGATCAGTCTGCAACATGGGTGTCAGGTTGATTATATTAGACCACTTCTATCACAGAAAGGACAGCACTTTATCTTTCTGGGAACAGACACTTATTCTGAGTATAGGTTTCCCTTCCCTGCACATAATGCTTCTGCCAAAACTACCATCCACAGCCTGACAGAATCCACTGTCATGTATTCAACAAAGCATTGTTTCAGACCAAGAAACACACTTCACAGTCATTCACTGGCCTTACCATGTAGTTTGATTGGCAGAAAAATACAACAACCTTTTGAAGATACAATTATAGTGACATCTAGTGCAATTACAGGGCTGGGGAAAGTTCTCCAGAAGGCTGACTATGCTCTGAGTCAGCATCTAGTATGTAGTATGGTTTTTTCTATAGCCAGGATTCACAGGGAATGGTACTGCTCACCATTACCACTACTTATCCATTAACAAAATTTTTGATTCCCGCTCTCATGACCTTATGCTGTGCTGGCCTAAAAAATCTCAGTTCCAGAGTGGAAAAGACTTCTACCAGGAGGTATAACAATGATTCCACTGAACTGGAAGCTAAGATTTTACTGAATATCTGGACTTCTCATGCCTCTACATCAACAAGCTGCAAAGGGAGTTATGGTGTTGGTGGAGGTGGGTGATCCAGATTACCAAGTGGAAATTGGACTACTACTTCACAGTGGAGGTTAGGAAGAGTATGTTTATGGTGTAAGAGATTGTTCAGGTCATCTACTAATGTTACCATCTCCTGTTATTAAGGTCAACAAAGCAACCCAATTCAGGCAGGATAATAAATGCCCTAGAACCTTCAAGTAAAGAACCAAGAACTGCTGAGGTGCTTGATGAAAGCCAACATAATACAGAATGGGCAAGCAGGAGAGACTAGTTATAAATACCAATTACAACCTCCAGTTACAAAAATGGAGGTTATAAATGTTGTAAGTATTTCTTTCCTATTTTGTTACAATGCTTGTATATATATATATATATATATATATATATATATATATATATATAAATATTAAGGAGATATGTTTGTTGATTGACTTAATAATTGATACTTAAATCCACATTATACTATTTAAGCTAGAGAATGTCAGGAAAAGAGTAAGGATCAAAGAAAGATGCTGCCTTCTATTCAGGGGAGGGTATTAGTGCATTTCTGTTTGTATGCAGGGTGGCTGTATCAAGTTAGGGATAATTATAAACTTGCTATTATATTTGGAGATTAAGAATAGTTTAAGGAGATGTATCTGGTTGTGAAGTTGGCAAGGGGTAGGTTGTGAGCATTAATCATATTATGTTGACTTGATTGGATTAAGAAACATCCAGCAAATTAGTAAAGCATAGTTCTGGATATCTGTGCATGACTGACATGCAGGCCAGCAATCTGAGAGGTAATGACCTAATCTAGATGTGAGAGGCTTCAACCAATATGATTGTAGCCTGTAAAGAATAAAAAAAGAAAGAAGACAGAAGCGTTTCTGTTTTTGAGGAGTTCTAGTCTTTGCCGTCGCCTTTGTACACCAGTCTCTAGTATCTTCAGCCTTCCAATGCATACTCCAATGGAAGTCTTTCTAGGAGCCCCCATGCCTTTGACATTGTACTAGCACTGCATCTTTTGAGTTCTCTTGTTCTTCAGCTTCCATTTTCATGAGGTAAGCGCCTAATGGATCCTCCAGCTTTACAGTGCACGGGTAGCCACTGTGAACTCTCCTACCTCTGAACTCACAAACACACACCATAGGTTCTCCCAACTCTGATACTGTAAACCTACCTAATAAATCCCATTGCCTAATTATACACGAACTTTCTATTGATTCTGTTCTACAGAACTCTAACCACACACTATGGTATTGGTATTTATATGAAGGATCTTATTAAATGCCTTTTACTTACCTAAACAAACAAACACAATGAGACGAGGAATTTATGAACACTAATTTCCCCCATGATCTCATAGCTAGCAAATGGTAAGGATAAGATTTGAACCCAAGCAATCACCTAGTGTCC
This sequence comes from Dasyprocta punctata, assembly GCA_004363535.1. Taxonomy (NCBI): domain Eukaryota; kingdom Metazoa; phylum Chordata; class Mammalia; order Rodentia; family Dasyproctidae; genus Dasyprocta; species Dasyprocta punctata. The sequence continues at coordinate 42,452 of RJWM01016020.1, read as the reverse complement.
ACTTGTTCTTAATGATGGTACACTGATTTACAAGGAATTATAATATAGGCAAGTTGGTCTACCTGACCATAGCTTACCATGTTCATGAATGTTCTTCAACTTTATAATCCTTTACAGAGGCAAAGATCTCAAAAGCAGTGAGACAATATTAATTGTCCCCCAGGTTTTATCGTAAACACTTCCAAAGTATTCTCATCAAATATATCATTTCTAAAATGACCCATTTCTTATTAGGAAAGAGCACATTTTTCGACGAAATATTCATACTCATTGTGCACTAACAAAAATGATGCCAAGCTAAATCCTACACTTCCATAAGCCTTGGGCAATACAGAAATCAATGTATATATAATGCAAGACAATAATTTTTTTAAATATAAAAACTCTATCTCCAACTATTACTCTTGATACTAGCAAGATGACCTTTCTTCTACATTTTCTAGTTCAATATAGGCTCAAAACCCTGGAAACCAACTTTAAAATTTAGCTTAGGAATAAGAAATGAATTAGTTCCTATCACTCTGTTTAAATTGAACAAAAGAAGTTAGACTAATTCTGAGAGCTGCTTTGATATGTTGAGCTCACTGAAATCTTAAAAAATAGTCAAGATGTCCCATGGGAAAATTCAGTATCAGAGATTGAAGAACCCACAGTGTGTGTTTGTGGGCTCAGAGGTAAGAGAGTTTACAGTGGCTACCTGTGCGCTGTAAAGCTGGAGGATCCATTAGGCACTTACCTCATGAAAATGGAAGCTGAAGAACAACAGAACTCAAAATTTTAAATCCCTTACATTTATGTGAGTCTGTTCATTTCCTGTGATAGAGATAAGGCACAGGACTTTTCAAAAGAGAGAATCACAGTACAATAAGAACCTGTGAATATTTTAATTAAGAGATTCCTTTCATTTAAGGAAGGCATACAAATATTTTTGAAGACATTATTTTATATTAAACAGGTTAGAAATTTTAGCATTGTATATAATTTTATATTCCAAATTTTTAGTTCTAAACTTATTATTCTGCATTGAATTATTCCTTATGTTATCCCATTTTTTTCAGGCTCCCTTTAAAAAAAAATATTGCTTCTTTGTACTATCACCTGCCTGCCACTTTGAATCCAATAAATACTATAACCTGTCATGACCTAACCATAATAAAAGGAAAAACTTAAACTGTACTTCATTATACTGATGGAAAGTTATGAAAATAAGTCATTAGGCTGGGGATGTAGTTCAATGGTGCAGCACCTGCCTGGCAAGCATGAGGTCCTGAGTTCCATTCCCATTACAGAAAAGAAAAGAAGTCACTGTTCCAAGTCATTCTGGAATTTTAAGCAAACTGTAGTACTGGGAAAACAAAACTGGACAATACTGATTAAAACTCAATTGTACAGACTTCTTTCTGCTTGTGACTCGTGACTTTCCATTACTTTCTTTACTACCAAACTACTGTCCAAACTTTACAGACCACTGACTACTCATAATGTTGGTAATAAGCAATAGTATCACAAAAAATGGTTGAATCAATTACCAGCTTCTTCAAAAAGATAATACTAAGTGTGGCATAGAGTGCTAAAAACCAAACTATCCCATGGCTACAAAAATTTGGACTCCAGAGGGTGAGGCAAGAGGACTGCCATGAATTTGAGGACAGGGCAGTTATATAGCAAGTTAAAACCCAGCTTGAACTACATGGCAAGACCCTGTCTCAAAACAATGTAAGAAAAATGGAGGTACTAAACAAGAGAAGCATAAGAAGAAAAATAAATTTAGTAAATCTCCAGTGTACTTCATTGTTAGGAAGGTTATATGCCATGAAATGTACAAAAAAGAATATGGGCTGGAGTTGACTGGGAGAAAACATCATACTATATCTATTCTCAATACTTTCTTCATCATTTTGTAACCCCTAAAAATCATATGCTGAGGACAAAAGGAATGAATAAATTATTTCAATTTAATTTTAATAACTTTTATAACATTAAGTAAAACAGTGATGAATTTAGCTACACAGCTCATGTCATTTTTGCTACTTAGAATAATTAACTACATTCTTCAAAACAGTGTTCAAGATATTTAATTTTTCCAAGAAAAATTGTGTTACTAGTCTCATATTGGAATCAAGTGTGTTTAAAACTAAGAACATTCAAAATAGTGTAAGACAAATATTCCATGAAGTTAAACTAACACATGGTAAAAAGAAGAGGGGAAGAAATCATAAGACTTTTGCTTTTAAAAACCAAAAGGGGTCAGAAAGTTGTTTTCCAATTTTAGCTTTTATATTTGGGATGCCAGAAGTTCAACAAGAGCTCTTAACAATTGGCTATTACTCTCGAAGGGCAGAAACTAGAATAAGGTATCTTGTTCTCACTTAGCTATTAGAAGCTGGAATAAGGTATCTTGTTCTCACTTAGCTATTAGGAGCTCGAATAAGACATCTTGTTCTCTCTTATGCTTTTACGACATGTGATGGTGGGTGGAAGGGTGTAATCATCCAAAGTCAGTATTTCAAGAAATGATCCTAAGAACAGTTTGTCTTCACAGTTAACTCTCTTATTCAAATTAAGAGGTGATAGTAAATTCATGCACCTACAAGTATCAGCTACAGAAAGGTTTAATGAAGCCTTCAAAAATGTAATCCTGCTCAATAGGACATCCTTCTTAGTCCTACCCACTGAATTACTCATTGTTGTCTTTTTAAAATATAGTGGCTGAAATATTCATTGAAATACTACTAACTTTCATTGAAACACTCAGACTTATCATTGAAAGATTCCAAAAAAAAAAAAATTGAAAATATCACGTCACAGCAATATATGTGCGCCCATGTTTATAGCAGCACAATTTGTAATAGCTAAATCTTGGAAACAACCAAAATGCCCATCAACCACAGAATGGATAAAAAAGATGTGGTATTTTTTTGCAATGGAATATTATTCAGCAATAAAAAGGATGACCTTGAGGCTTTTACAGGTAAACAGAGGCAACCTGAGACTATACTCATAAGTGAAATAAATCAGACTCACATTTGTAAATATCTTATTGTCTCCCTAATGTAAAAAATCAAATAATAATAAAAAACTGAAAGAGTAATAAGATTCAAACTGTACAACAGATATTGTAACAATGAAAGAGAAAGAAATTGCTCAAAATTAAAGAACAACTGGGATAGGGAAAGGGAGAAATGGAAGAAAGGGAAACATTATATGTATGTAGGTATACACATATAATTGTATGTATGTGTAAGTGTGCAAGAAAGATAACTATACTACTAATTGTGTTAGTTCATTAAAAAGAATAGTTTGTGCTGTCACTGATTGTCTGATCATTTTTTATGCCTAGATCTTATAACTTGACAACAACTTCTAAGAAAACAATATGCAATATATCAACTAATGTTGATTTCTTACTGCTTTTTTTTGAAATTCTGATTATTTCTACCCTTTTTCTGTGTTGTTTTTTAAAATTAAAAAAAATTTCAAAAGGTAAAATGAACTTTTAAAGTTAAGCTCAATGAGATTAATATCTTACCCCATAATATATGGGGTCAAAGTGAGGATGGGGGCAGGATATCCTTAGGAAAGACTCTGCTTTGTGCTTTAAAAAATGTCCATTTCATTTACGTCCCACACAGCTCTATGAAAAGATTTTATAATCATTTTCTCATTTATATAGGTGAATACAGATATTGTTAAATAAACTTACTCAATATCATACAATTAAGAAATGATATATACAGTCAGGACTGTGACACTCCATAATACCACAGCACTGTCAAGTGTCTTATGAGTAGGTAAATCAAAATTAAAGTTTGTTTTTATTTTCATCTCAGTGAAGTACCTCAGAAACCTACTATCAAGAATAAAGTTTACATTCTTTACGCCCATGGGCTCATAACACTGAAAATCCGTGATCAATGGAGCTCAGACATTGATTTTTCCTGACTTATTCTCATTCAGAAATGTATCATCCCTAGCATTCAATATAGCAGGGAAAAAAAAGCTCTTTATGAAAATGACTGGCTAAGCTCTGTACTTCAGTCAATATGATGCACACTAAGATTAAACTTTTTAAATTGCAAATTCCTAGATGTTACTCTTGATTAGACCATACATACACATATAGACCTAAGAATCCCATTTTTTTATTCCTTCTTTAATAGCATTCATTCTCTAATATCCCTAAAATCAGTATATACATTGGTTAGACACAGGCAAAACACATCCCAAGCCTCCTTAGCATAAATGTACTGTAAATACAGATAAATGCCTGAAGAAGTCTTCAAATACAAAATTACTATACTGAAATGAAACAATAACAAATCAGAACATCAGATCAGCAAATTCTCTCTACCCTCTATGGGGCTAGGGATATAGCGCAGCAGCACAGCACCTGCCTGGCAAGCACAAGGTCCTGAGCTGGACTCCCAATACAAAAAAAAAAAAAAAAGAAAGAAAGAAAAAGAGAGAGAGAGAAGAAAAAGTAAACTGTCACAGTTTACAGTACACCCTAGCAAAGTCATGGTTCAGAGTTCCTAGCCTCTGTCATTGTGGATTATTTTCTTAGAATCCAACTAATAATTGTTCGCAAAACCCACAAATATTCTCTACAATTGTTTTTTTGGCAGAGGTTTGCAAACAGTCAATCCAAAAGCATTATTCAGTTCTCCTTGTTGCTGACTGTAAACCATCTCTGGCAGATGCAACAGCATTCCTGCATCATAACAGGTTGCTGTACTGCGTGTAGCTATCTCAAATGTTTTTGGTTTTGTTCTTCTTAAAGCCCTAAGATCCCTAAGATGCCACCAAAACACCCTGCGCTTTTTAAGGCTTTATTAATGCAGTATTTTATTAAATTAAATTACACACCTGCAGGAGACATAACATATTTAGGGTTTAAATTACAAAAAATAGGCATTCATAGGTGTTTTTCTTACCATATCCGAAATTCAGTTTTTCACAATTTACAGGTACCCTAGGAAGGTAAACCCCACGAATTTCAGGGGTCCACTCTAGATATAAAAACACCCCATAAGGGCTCCAAAATCTCCTATGTTTGGAAGGTGACTGGATTATGGGGGCATAACAGGTGACTAGTTTAGGGTCTGGTTTAAGAGGCACATCACTGGGGGCTTGACCTAAAACAGTGTATTTCCCTTCTTTCTCTGCTCCTTGGTTGCCATGTCACGAGTAGCTTTACTCTACCAGACCCTTCTATCATTTCTTTTCTTCCCTGCAGCCACTCAACGATGGGCTACAACTGCAAATCAAAACAAACCTCCCTTCCTTAAAGTTGTGGGTGTTAAGTATTTGTCCCAGCAAGGATAAACTGACTAAAACACAGACATAAAGCTATGGAAAGGGCTCCAAAGAAATCATGAAGAACACCTGTGAACGCCAGTACTCTGGGAGGCTGAGGCAGGAGAACTGCAAGTTTGAGCACAACCTGAACAACTTAGCAAAACTCTGTCTCAAAAAGAAATAAAAAGAGATGCAAATGTAGCCCAATGCAAAGGCCTTGGGTTCAATCCCCAGTACCACCAAAAGTGGCACAGGGTACTCTTATAAGAACAACAAAAAATGTAGACCACAAAACACAGTTCCTAGGCTCACACAGGCTCATAGATTCTATCATATATATATTATGTTGTATATAAACTTGAATAAGCTGATAAATCACTTTAATCCTCAAGCATGAGATTTTTTTGTTAACTAAGTTCAAATGGCAAGGCACTGCTTATTTTGACCCTCACTAGTTTAGTATATTTACAGCTGAATATAGTCAAGATTTAGTGTCTATAAACCACTTAACTAATTTCATCACCATCAATTTGTTAAGATTCCTATTTTGGGATTCAGTTAGCATCAGGCTTCTACATCCACAAACATCCATCCTAAGATTTATACACTTCTCGTCTGAGTTAATCTTCTTAAGACTGATATATTCCTCTTCTAAGTTAGTCTTCCTAAACAAATACCTCTCTTTGGAGTAATATTTCTTCCCTTGGGTATGATGGTACATGCCTGTAATACCAGCATTTTGGAAAGCTGAGGTAGGAGCACTGCAAGTTCAAGTCCCAACTGGACAACTAATTGATCTTTTACATAAAAAAATTTTAAAAGATGATGTGGGGGTGAGGTTTCATGGTAGAACACTGGTGGGGTTGATCCCCAGTACTACAAAAAAATAAATAAATAAATATAAATAAACCTCTTCACAAAGCAGACTAGTTCCATTTCCTAATGAGCCACCTTTCTCAGATTCATGATTTAACACTTATATTTGAGTGAGTCACCAACATGATTTTTTTCCCTAAAGTACTCAGGTTCTTAAACTACAACAAATATTAGTCACACAGTATTATTAACTACTTTTATAAAACCACACAACTCAAATATACACAAGTAAATTTATAACACCCTCTAGACTTCAAGTTTTAGCAAAAATCAATTATAAGAATGTGTTAAATCATATGTAATAAAAATGCATAGCCTTCTCATATTTTTAGTAACTAGAATTTTGTTTCTGATTTTTAGAACTTAAAGTAGCATTATCAACCCTGCACTACATTAATAGTTTCTGCATCAGGAACAAATATTTCAAGTGGAAAAAAGGGTAGTCTTTTAGCAACTTGAAAATCTGACCATACAGAAAAGTTTGCCACACAAAGATGGCATTTTTTCAATCACTATGATTAAAAATAAAAAAGTTAACTTCATGGTAGGAAACATACCAGTAAATATTAACATGTATTGTATAAGATATTCAATTCTCACAGACAAATCTCACCAGGCTTCTGAATACTCCACAAAAAACCTTTCTTAATGTTCATAATTCAATACAGAAGTTCTATTTATGCTTTATAATATTCGAACAGACTTCAATGTAAGATGAAGACCATTCACCATATTATTGCAACCTCTGCGTGACACTCTGAAAATAGACACATAACGAGTCTGCTCTGTAGTCCTAGACATATCTTACCTTGCAAGTCTTCTTCTAAACTGTGATGAACTAGAATACAATAGGGCTCTTATTCTACCACTACCCAACTGCCTGGCTCCCCTCCCCCACCCCAAAATCAGAAGCCACTTAGAAGAGTCTAATTTTCACCAAAACATTGTCATCTTAAGTATTTTATTTTATTTTTTACTCAAGCCTTTTGTTATCAGCAATATATGAAACATGAACTATAATTAACAATGCAAAATACAAAAGGGGACACACTATTTTTCAATAAGCAAAACTGAATGCTAATTACCAATTTACATAGTTTTACTATAATGTTTGGGTTATATGAATAAATAAAAGTAAGTAGCATATGAGATGTTTAAAATAAAATTACTATGAGAATATCCTTCAAGAGAGGAAAGTTAAATATATTATTTTATAATAACCTTGTAAGGTTCAGTTCAAGGGTTCTTTAAATCATTTTAGGCTCGAAACATATGCTTTGACAAAGAGGTCATTTCTGTATCAGAAACAACAACAAATTAGCTAAAACAACATCACAGTAAACCATATCACAGCCCCCAATGAACAATCCTAATACACACCAACAGCTTCAGATAAAACAAAAAAGCTGGCTCTAGACGTGTTGTACAATTTAATAAGAAAAGGAAAACTGAAAAGAAATTGTTTAATCAAATTTCCCTTCAACAGTTAATTCAATTTTACTGAAGAAAATGATTAACCATGCAAACACTGCTATAACTGGTATTAAGATTAAAATCAGCTATTTTTCAGAATCTCTTTTGAAAAGTAACTTACGAATAATATCCCACAGAAAAGATCTAAAAAGTCGGGTAACTTCTTCCAAAAATTTTGATTTAAAAAAATCACTTTTTTCTTTACTTTTTATTTGGGCGCAAGGGTAAGCTGGGAATCAAACCTAGGCCTTGCTGGGGATTTAGCTCAGTGCCCTAAGCACCTGACTGGCAGGCGCCAGGTTGTGAGTTCGATTCCTGAGGTACCAAAAAAAAAAAAAAAAAAAGAAAAGAAATAAAACCCTAGGCCTTGCACATACCAGACAACCACCAACACTGAGGTAAATTCCCAGCCTCAGTGCAAGAAATGTAAACGAATGGCATTAAGATGGATATGACAACCACTCTTCAGTACAAACTGCAATTTAAAACACACCAATAACTAGTATGCACTACAAAAATATTTCACTATCCATATATGGTAGTGAATAAAAAAATACAAATTAAATCCATTTTTAAGCTTTACATAACTATATGAAGTGGCCTGTAGACCAATATTTACTTTTCTCCAGTGATCTCAACTCTACATAAATTTGAATCCATATCAGCAACTTTTTAGTACTCATTCCAATAACTTTGTACTTGAAACCTATTGTTATCAGATATTACTATAAAAGGGGAAAAAAAGACACAGATATGCAACAATATATGAATCAGTAAACTGACTGTAGATCTTTAGCTTCATTCCAAATGACTTGTGAAAAGCTAAAATTCCTTCACAACCTAAAGGATTCAGATAGAACCTACAGTAGTCAAGGATAAAAGTTTCTGTTTATTTTTTACACAACAGGGGTCTGGGGATTTAGCTTAGTGGCATAAGCGCCTGCCTGGCAAGTGCGAGGTTGTGAGTTCAATCCCAGGTACCAAAACAAAACATACAAAAAAGAACAGGCTAACAATCTTCTTTGTTTATGGTGTTACTAAAATGTGGCATAATATGGCTTGGCTTCCATTCTAAGCCAAACTAAAGCATTATCTCAACAGATTCAGACAAAAAGAAAACTTTTTACAATATTCAATGATAATCATGATTTTAAAAATTATAACAAGATTTAAGTGGAAACAGAAGAAAATTACCTTAATGTGATGAAATGACATTAAAACATATCACAAAACTTCTACAATTAAAAGTATAGTACTGATGCAAGACCAGACAGATAAATGTCACTGAACAGAAAGCATACAAAGAGCATCAGCTATAGATAGAAATAATTGATAAAGATGATACTGCAAATCATTAGTTCATTTTAAACAAATGGATACAGTTGAGGAAGAAAACAGATAAAATTCAATGTTTCTTTTGCCATACACTAAAATTAACTCCAAATGGATCAAAACTGTAATTGTGAAACAAAACAAACAAAATACTGCACAAGTATTTAGGGGAATAAAGGTGAGTCATTCTTATAAGCTGAGAATTGATAAAAGGATTTTTAACTAGGACTAAAGTTCAAACAAAACATTTGTGTGAAAAAATATATCCAAACAAAATCAAAAGATGATAATAAAATAAAACATTGTGATACACGTAAATAGTTAATATTTCTTTAAAGAAATTTAAGTTCATAGGAAAGACCAAATATCCTACAGAAAGTCGCTCTTATAGCTATGAAAAAACATTCAGTCTATCTAAAAGATGAGTGTAAATTAAGTGAACTCTAAAACACCATATTTTGTCTACCATACTAAGAAAATTCAAGTATTTCACAGTATTCTCTGTTTGAAGGCTATAAGGAATCAGGCACTCTCATACAATATACGTAGGAAGGCAAATGAATGGCACAACTCCCATGCAGTGGAACTGGGTAATATATAATAAATTCAGTATGTGATCCTAGACTTGGATCTTTTTGAAGAGGAAAATGCTATTAAAAAAAATCAGTGGGTATTTGAAACAAGCAGAATATGGATAATGAATTAGATATAAGTATTTTTATACATGTTAAATTTCCTGATGCTGACCATAGTACTATAGAAAAGAGTATATTGCTATCTTGAGAAATATGCACTGAATTATTTTGAGGGATGAATGTCCATGATACATGTCATCTCTACTTAAATAGTTCAGGGACCAAAAAAGGCCTGTATGTGGTGTGTGTGTAATGAAATATTTTGTGTGATAAAATATTAATAGTAGATAAAGCTGAGACTATACTATTTTTATTCTTACAACTATTTTATGTTAGAAATTACTTCTAATAAAAATCTTAAAATAGACATTTACTATTCTACCTACCATATTATTCTCACATTATAGGTGAAGAAAGTGGGAGGCCTAGCTTTGTGAAACCAGGAGGTAATCCCAGTACAACACCTTGGTTCATAAATGCTTTTGTTCTTAAACATTTCAGTTCTCAAAAACTTTCAAAAAAAGTTTACTTTGGTGTACAAACTTCACATCAAGTGACAAACACAACTGCAGGCATCTTCCCCACACAAACACAAATGTGGCGATCTCACCCAAAATCATAAAACGAAGTAAGTTCGTGAACCTAAGTGACACTCTGTAGAGACAAACACATTTTAGCTATCATAATATATACACTCATTTATAGTTTTTTTTTTTTTTGCTTTTCTTTTACAACTCAGAGATTTCCGAGCCTCTTTAGTCTTCCCAATTTAACCTTGTGAAATTATCATAACTGTTCTTTCTTCCATTTCCCCTAACAAGAGTTCACTGTTACTACAGTTGTAGTCTGTCTCTGGAACTCCAGAACAGACTTCTCTGGCCAGTGTTACTTTTTTACAAATCCCCAAACAAATAGCCTATATTTTGGATTATGCCTTTCATACATATATCTCAATTAGAGGACAGAACTATATATCACAATTTTTTGTCCAATTACAGAGTCCACTCCATACTAGCAATTTAGTAAACAATCGCTTTAACTTTATTGTTTGACTGGCTCCACTTGCTCATGGTTTTTCTCTTTCTAGTCAACATAAGGAATATATGCTCAATTTTTCTCTTTCCACTTATGCACCAAACCTGAGACCAGTTCAGTATTGTTTTTCTTTTTTTGTTTGTTTTGTTTGCTTGTTTGTTTGGTCTTTTCGAGACAGGGTTTCACTGTGCAGTTCAGGCTACCCTTGAACTCATTTTGTAGCCCAAGCTGGCCTTGAACTCACAGTAATCCTCTTGCCTCACCCTCCTGAGTACTGGGACTATAGTCATGTCTACCACACAGGCAGCATTTGCATTCTTCAAGTTCCTTCTCACATAAACACTCAATAATGTCTCCTGTGAGCATACAAGGGCGATACTGGTACCTTTTGAACTTAGTATAGTATGAGACTAATAAAGTATGTTTTAGGTACAGAATATCATTTCTGTACAACAATTTCAAAGTTGCCCTCATCTTTTTGGTTAAAATATAAAAATTTGAAAAGCCACTTTATGGATACCTAAAGGAGAAGATAATGGGGTGCATGTGCGTGTGCGTGTGTGTGTAGGATCTTCTAGTCAAGTAAATCTGGAAAATGCTGAAATGAACTAAGTTGCAACAGATCTTACAGCCCTTGGAGCATAAGACTAATTTTGTCATCAAGTCACCAAAATGAAGATCTATGAAACCCACATTTATTCTTTAAAATATTTCTATTGATGTAGCTTTAATTTTAATTTTATGAGTTTTATTAAACAATGAATATTTAACTTGAAAAAATATCACAATAATAAAATATTGAGTTTTAATAGTTTATAAAAAAACGATCAAAATTTTCAACACTGATTGCTTTTTGGTGCGCAAAATCTAAAAAAGAACATCAGAAATAAGCTCCTGAGCCAGCATGTGGATCAGGGAGAACCAGGAAGGAAGCTATGCTTCCCCTTGTGAACCAGCTGTTGTGCGAACCACGGAAAACCAAGAAGGAAGCTACGCACCCACCTGCAAGCCAGTCAGAATGCAGACTAGGGAGAACCAGAAAAGAAGCTATATCCTCCTGTGAGCCAGCCAGGAAGGAAGCTATGCCCCCATCAGCCAGCCCAGGGACTGAGGAAAACAAGGAAGTAAGCTACACCCTCACCTGTGAGCCAGTCAGTATACAGACCAGGGAGAACCGGCAACAAAGCTACAATCTCCCTTATAAACCAGCCGGCACATGGGCTGGGGAGAGAGGAAGGAAACCCCTTCCCACTCTGGTAAGCAACAGGCTGATTTAGATGAACTGTATAGTTTGACTGACTGTGGAAGCCTAAATTCGGTACTCTGAGCAACTATGTAGAGAATAACAATATGCAATATAGTAACTATTGTAGATTCCCTACTGTCTTATCACTGTTACATTTTGCTTTATTGTTTTATTTTACTCTCATTAAAATAAAGACACTTCTATATGAACTACAATCAAAATACAAGTAACATTCTATAAAAAAAATCTTTACTTCAATTGTCATACCAAAGACACACTGCACACATGACAACTGCAAGTTCCACATTCATCACTTAAACTCAAATCACATGTGTTGCTTTTCTGGCATTTTTGTAAGACATACTTTATATCTCAGTGGTCTTATGGTTTTGTCAGGAGGTGCTTATTATACACATTGTGTAGTTAACAGAAACATAAAATATCAATCAAATACAAACTATGTATTGTGTGCTTAGAATAGACATCAACATTTTCACATCAGCTGAGTATTTCCTTACAAAACCTAAAGTGTAAGATCAGAAATAGATTCCTGTATGAACTACAATGACAGTACCAATAGAACTCTAACACAAAAATAAGCTTTGCTTCAACTATCACACTCAAGGCAGTCTTCACACATGACAACTGCATGCTCCATGCACAAGTATCACAAACTCTGACAGTACGTGTACTTAGCTTTCCTTTTCTATGTGGCAGTCTTACCACTTCTCTACTCTTCCTGTTTTATCAGGAGCTCTCCACTATGTTGCACAACATACACTTAGTAGGGAAATAAGATGTCAATAAAATAACTATCAAATATGTGTTGAGTCTTAGAATAGACATCAACTTTTTCACATTAGCTACAACAGACATCGGCATCACTCATGTAATACTGGTTTTAGGTGCATGCAGAATGTAAGAGTTACGGGGTTAAGACGGCTTCTACCCTGATTTCAGAAGGCGTGGGAGGTGAGGCAGTGTGCCCCTGAGAGGGCAGTGTGGGAAACTGTAAGGATGAAGCCAAAGGTGCAAATGCAGACCCCAGAAGTTTGGAGAAGTCAGGAACGTGGATCATCTAAGAAAAGCTGGAAAAAGGGAGTAAGTGAGCCTAAGAGACAAACTGTGGGAGGTACAACCACCAGGAATGCCAAAGGAGTGGAGTCACTCAAGCCCTTTGGAACTCACAATGTGCCAGAGCTTGTTTCAGATACTGTACAGGGAACTACAACATTTAATGTTTGCCCTGTTTGATTTTGGTCCCAACTCTTTGTATCCTCCATTTGTAATTTTCAGGATGGAAATGTTTATCTTGTGCCACTGAATGTTGGAAATGTTTAACTTTTCACTTGTACAGGGGTTTGCAGCTAAAAGTTTGCCTTACATCTCAGAGGAGACTTAGGACTTGGACTTTTCAGCAATGCTGAACTGCTAGGACTCTGGCAACTTTTAGAGACAGACTAAATGTCTTTTGCATAAAGGGATGTGCATGAGTCTTTGGGGGGCCTGGGACAGAATGTTACAGTTCTAATGTAATATAATGCTAATAGACTTAATACTGGTTCTTAAGGATTGCTAAACCTGTGTTATAATGTTCAAATTATGAAATAAGAAAAAGCATTACTTTGTATCTGGAGGCTGGTTTAAAAAAATGTGTCTGTCAAGTTGACAAAGGGTGGATTGTAATGATAGATACACTGTATCAACTTGAGAAGTTTAGAAGTTTAACTAAGCAATTCAGCAGGGGGGCCAGGGTCCTTACTTTGTAAACATCCTCATCCTGTACAAGAGGAATGCTTGGAGATGGTGTGAGTACTACACCCGCCCTGGGGTGAGGGGGGAAAGAGACTTGCTCTTCCCCCTTTTACTCTTGCTACTTTGCTGTTTTCTGCCAGCTTGAACTGTTGCCCCTGTGCCATGCCACACTGCCTTGGAGACAGTTGATTATGAACTGAAACCTCCACAAAGTGTGAGCTAAACAAACATTTCCTCCATTAATATTGGGCATCAGGTATTTTGCCTCAGCAATGAGAAAAAAGTAACAAAAGGCACTAGGTCAACTTTTGTTTCCTGTTTGTTTTCATATAGTCATAGTAGGTCTTTGTGATACTGTGCCTGCCTGTTCACCTGTCAACTGACTAATGTGCTCCACAAATTTTTTTTTTTTTGCACAGTTCCCTGGGCAGAAACATTTTTTTTTCCTCAGCTATAAATGATCTCTTATGAGCTCCAGTTCCAATTTTCTAGGAAAATTTCTCCATGATACTTTGTACTTGTTATTTTCTTTGTAAACTATCAAAATATCTGTGCGGCACATGTTTAGGATCAAGTAAAACACAACCATTGGTCAATGCTTTGTGTTTCAAGTGACATCACAGTTGCTGCCTAACTCATCAACAAAATCTACTCAACCTTCACTTTGGTTGTTGAAAGTTACCATCTTGTTGAAAGTTTCCATTTTGTCAAGGTCTACCTATCAATATTTCCGACATAGTAAAATGTTGAAAGTTTCCATTTTGTCAAGGTCTCCCTATCAATATTTCCGACATAGTAAAATGTTGATGCCAGCAGTACCAGTTGGCTTTTCTTTGCCATAAACAATGCCAATGATATATCTTTCTGAAATTCAAAGATTTTGCCATGTAATTCTGTTTTGAAATTCCAACATTTCACCTGGAATTTCTACTTTGTTCCTGTGTACAATTCCTGTGCTAGTCAACCTGTGCTCTGTTAGCAAATATAAAATTAATCAGAAACCAGTAAACTTAACTGTCAAATGTCACATGCTAATTAGTTTGGGAGATGGGAGCAATAAGTCTGTTCACCACATCATTTGACTTATTACCATATAAATAAGGACCTTTTGGCCAAGTACCAGGATAAATGTCTAAACTGAAAGAATAATAAGTCTTTTAATGTAAAAGGGCATGAATTTTTATGCCATATTTTGACCCATTACTTTTCCATAAGTGTTTTACATTCCTGGGATCACCTTGATAAATCTATGCTAAGTACAGCAGACCTATGAATGCTTTCAGTTCAACTAATGAGGTGTCATAATAAATAGATTTTTGTATATGGGTATTAGTACACACAGAGTATTTTACACGCATTTCATTCTTAGTGTATTTCACAGCATCTTATAGCATTTTGTCTGTTACAACTTTCAACACTGAATGGCAGTGTGGGCATTCTAACACATTTCACCCTTATAAAACCCTGTAGTGTATTTTCAGACCTAGTTCTAACATTGGATTATTCCATTTGGTTGAGTGGCCATTTTGCAACATTTTCTTTTCTTTTCCATTCACTTTTTTTTTTTATTTATTTACAAAGAATCTACATAAAAATCAACAGAACAAATTAGCAGGTTTAGCAAAGTGATGGTACAAGGTCACAAAGTCATATACAGAAATCTAGTCTTGGCCTATATGCAAGCAATGAACAATTCAAAAGTAAGATTGTAAAGGCACAAGTTACATCACAAAAAAGCTTAAAGTAACATTACTGTATAAATCTACCAAAATACATCATCTGTATCCAAAAAACTATAAAAGCTGATCAAAAGTACTCAAATACAACCTAAGTGGAGAGAGACTATGTATGTGAATTGGACAAATGCCAAAACATTTATTCTCCCTAAACTTATCATAGATTCACCTCAGTATCTATCAAAATCTCAGCAGAATTCTTTTGTTTTGTCTTGTTTGTTTTGTTCAGTGAAGGGAGGCATTGAATTTACTCTTGCACAGGCCATGTGGATGACAAAGGAGCCATTGTGCTTTTTTTTCTCCTTAACTATCTTAACTATTTTTATATACATATACATAAACATATACATAGTTTTTCTTTCAGTTTGTCACACAAGTGAAACAATATGATGCTTACACATGTGTGACTTATTTATTTCACTTATAAGTATGTTCTCAAGGCACATCCATTTAAGTAAAAAAGTGTCCAGTTTATCATTCTTTTTAGCTGAATAGTATTCCGTTATATAGAAATAACACATCTTTTTTGTCCATTCCTCAGTCAATGGACATTTAGGTTGTTTTCAAGACCTGGCTATTATGAACTGTGCTGTTATAAACATAGGTGCACATATATCTCTGTGGTATGATGTTTTAATTCTTTTGGGAAGGGGAATAGTTGGGTCAAACGGGACCTCCAATCCTAGCTTTTTGAGGAATCTCCACACTGACTTCCAGTGGTTGCACAAGCCTGCATTCCCACGAAGAATGGAGAATGGTTCCTTTTTCCCCACAGACCCTCCAGCACTTGTTATTGGTTGACTTCTTCATATTAGCCATTCTTTCTGGGGTGAGGTAGAATCTCAGTGTTGTTTTAATTTGCATCTCTCAAATGACCAGTGCTGTTGAACATTATTTCACGAATTCATTTGCTGTTTGTACTTCTGCATCTGAAAAGTGTGTGTTCATCTCAGATGTCCATTTTTGGACTGGGTCTTTAAGTCTGGGGGGACTGATTTTTTTGAGTTGTTTATACGTTCTCAATAGTAATCCTTTATCTGAGGGACAGCTGGAAAACATTTTCTCCCCCACTATGGGTTGTCTCTTCACTCTGTTGGTGGTTTCTCCTGCTGTGCAAAACCTTTTCAGTAGGATGAGATCCCATTTGTTGATTCTTTGCTACAAGTCCTGTGCAATCTGGGTTTTATTCACAAAGTCTTGCCTACACCAATGTCTTCAAGAGTTTTACCTACTCTATTTTCCAGCATATTTAATGTTTCTGTTTTAATATTGAGATCTTTGATCCATTCAGATTTTAGCTTAGTACATGGTGAAAGATATGAGTTCAGTTTTAATCTTCGGCATGTGTAAAGCCAGTTTTTCCAACACCGTTTATTAAAGGGGCTGTCTTTCTTCCAATGAGTGTGTTTGGCACCTTTGTCAAAGCTAAGGTAACACAGTGTGTCTGCAGTTGTTTCTGCGTCTTCTAATCTATTCCACTGAACTTCAGGTCTGTTTTTTTGCTGTACCACACTGTTTTTTATCACAGTACCTTTATAGTACAATTACAAGTCAGGAATTGTGATGCCCCCTATCTTGTCTTTGTTGCCTAGGATCACCTTTGCTATTGTAGGTCTCTTCTGGTTCCAGATGAATTTTAGGATTGTTTTCTCTAATTCTGTGAGATATGCTGTTGGAATTTTGATTAAGATTGCATTGAATCTGTGTAACAGTATTAGAAATATGGCCATTTTCACTATACTGATTCTTCCTACCCAAGGGCAAGGGATATCTCTCCATTTTCTAATATCCTCTTGTATCTCCTTTTTCAGAGTACTATAGTTTTCAATATAGAGGTCTTTTACATCTTTTGTTAGATTGATTCGTAAGTATTTCAGTTTTTTGGATGCTACTGTATGTTTCCCTGATTTCTCTCTCAGTGAGTTTGTTATTCATGTACAACAAGGCTATTGATTTTTGAGTGTTGATTTTGTAACCAGCTACATTACTAATTTTGCTTATTAAATCTAGAAGTCCTTTGGTGGAGTTTTTGGGATCTTCTAAGTACAATATCATCTGCAAATAATGATAATTTAACTTCTTCCTTTCCTATTGTTATTCCTTTTCTTTTTCTTGTCTAATTGCTCTGGCTAAAGTTTCCAGAACTATGTTGAATAAGAGTGGGGACAGTGGACATCTTTGTCTTATTCCTGATTTTAGAGTGAAAGCTTTCAGTTTCTGTCCATTTAGTATGATGTTGACTGTTGGTTTGTCACAGATGGCTTTTATCAAATTGAGATAAAGACCATCTATTCCAATTTTCTATACAGTTTTTATCATGAATGGGTGCTGGACTTTGTCAAAAGCTTTTTCTGCCACCATTGAGATAATCATATGATTTTTATCTTTTGCTCTGTTAATGTGATGTATTACATTATGGATTTACATATGTGCAACATGTCAACTAGTCAAATATGTACTCACATTGCTGTTTTCTTCACCATCTGAATCAAGGAGGTCTGCATTCCCTGTGTCTGTGTTAAGTCAATTCTTGCTGCATTCACAGGAACTCTGGCTCACATGGTCAACTTAAAGTCATTGTCATCATAGTCACTGTCATCATTATCATCAAAAACCCACACCACTCTTCGGTTATAAAAGTATGTATTTTACCATAATGGATCATCTTCATCATCCATTAATAAGTTATCTGATCAGTCACATTTGATCCAAAACTTGCAAATGAGGTTTTCATGTGCCATTGTACTGAACCACAAAAATTTAAAAAAAAAAAAAAATTTTTTTTAACCAAATCCTAGAGTGGTATGAGTCTACTGGATCCTCTGTGATGTTCTGATAAACATACACAAAACCAGTTAGATGAAGCATGTCTTGGTTACATTTCTCTTGTTGCTGAGACAAAATACCTGACATTCCAAATTAAGGAAGGAAAGGTTTATTTAGCTTACAGTTTGAGGAAGTTTCAGTCCATATTCAGCTGGCTCCAAAACAGGGTGACATGGCTGAGGGGCAAACCTTCATGGTGACTGCATCAGATACCAGAAGTGACAAAAGCAGAAGGGCAAAAGGGGAAAAGGGAGGAATAAGCCACTTTCCGTTCCTTATATTGTATGCAAGTTACCTGCTCCACGGTGGGTGCAGCACTCACACCACCAACTAGACAATGAACCAATCATAAGAACTAGACTCAGCCACTTTCAAAAGCTGCCCCCCACCATGACTGCATGACACTTTGAGGAACATCCAGACACAAACCACAACAGAGAATAAAGGTGGGTCTAAATTCCATTTTGACACTTGTACATGTGCACACTCTTTGCCATTCATTATATTAAGTGGGTGAAGACATAGATTGCTTCCCGTATCCCTCAGGGAAAGGTACTGAGATGCGCAGTCAGCTGCTATTAAAGTACAAATGCACAGTAGAAAAGTAAGGGATGGGCCCTCTGAATCCAGTCTGATGTTCTAAGTGCCTGTGTATACTGTCATAACATGATTTTCCGAACAAGGAAACACAGTACTCAGTGCTCAAGGATATCCATATTGACTTGACAATGGGACACTTTACATATCATTTTCTGCAAAAAACATACCACAAAACACTCTTTGGGAATGCTTATTACACTACTGCTGAGGAAAGATAAAACTATCAGGAGACTTCAAAAACATAACCCTAAGCAAGAGAATATGCCTGCTGTACTGAAGCAAAGTAACATGATCATCCATATATGATCCATATAAAATATAAAGTAACTATTGATTCCAATTATAATTATTTAAAGACAAAAAACATATATGAGTTCTAGATTAAACACTTACCCACTTTTGGGTGCCACTAAAATTTTGGTGCTTCCACTGCCTCCTCTATCTTTTCAACTGTAATTAACCAAGTATAGTATCAGTACACAACAATTATAACTCTCATGCAGGACAAAGAGCAGAAAGATGGTGGAGTGGTAAGGAGCAGCAAAATGTCCTTTCCGAGATTTGGAGTCCTGTTGCTGGAATACAGCCATGTGTAACCAAGAATAAAGAGTGATACAGATCCCTGGGAAGAAGTGAGAATCTGAAGCAAGAACTTAAACCCACATGGGAAGCAAAGACAGGGAGCTCAACACAGAAGAGGGGGTGGTAAGCAGCACTTTCTCCCTGAGTGCCAGGAAATTACAAAAATCAGAGCAGAAATTAATGCAGTTGAGACTAAGAAAACCATACAGTCATTCATGGACTGCAGGGGAAGAAAACAAGGCCTCACCAAAAAGCAAGCCACCACTGCAAACCAGTGCCATGTGTTGGCCGCCACTAGAGTGGGGACAACCAGACTGAAGCCTCTACCAGTGAGTCAATGCCATTTGCAAACTGCAGGGGGAGACAACAAGACCTCACCAAGAAGCAAGTCCCAGTGCGAACCAGTGCCATGCCCTGGTTGTCACTGGCAGGGGGACAGCCAGATCCCAGCCCCTTCCGGTGCATGGGCTGGCAAACAAATAGAACCAATCCCCAACCTGGCCTACCCCCACCCCCATCCCCATACACAAACAGCAGATCTGGAGAAACATAGGCTGTGATGACAGCTATTGAGATGAAATACAAATTGATGCTTGTGGTGTTTTGGTGTTTCATCGACCTTGCAGGTCTAGGGCCAGTGGTTTGATCATCTGGTCAGAGGATAGTGATACGCAGTGTGGCATCTAGGGGGGAATCTCCCTCTGAGGGTGGTGGTCGTTGTTGAATCCTTATTGTCTTGAAGCCCTGTATTGTTTTCATTGTTTTGTTGGGTTGGGTTTCATTCTCTTTTATTTTGTTTGATTTTGTTATATCTGATGGCATGAGCAGCTATTTCAAAGATAGTAAGATATATTATGGTAGCCATTTTGAATTTACTGTTGGTTTGTTTTGAAGTCCTTTATCACATTGATTTTTTTTTTATTGTTTCTATTCTATTCTGTTCTGTTTGATTTTTACTATATCTGAAGGTATGGGCAGCTATTTTGAAGACAACAAGAGGCATTATGGTAACTATCATTGATTTTGTAATGTTTTAAAGTCCTGTATCACTTACACTGGTTTGTTTTGATTGGTTTCATGCTGTTCTATTTTCCTTGGTTTTATCTTCTTTAAAATTAAAAAGAAAAAAAGAAGAAAACCATACAAAGAATAAATGAATGGAAGAGTTGGTTCTCTGAAAGATTAAAATTGACAAACCCTTAGTGAATCTTACTCAAAAAGGAAAGAAAGAAAGAAAAAACTCAAATCCATTCAATTGGGAATGAAAAGGCGGGAGGGGACAGAATCCTGCAGAAATCCAGAAGATCATCAATGCTTCAGTCAAGATCCTGTATTCTAATAAGATAGAGGTATAAACACAATGGACAGATTCCTAGATATATATATAAATAACCAAAGCTTAACCAAAAAGATATAAAAATTCTAAATAACCCAATATCAGTCAAAGAAATTGAAGGTGTAATTAAAAACCTACCAACAAAGAAAATAATTCTCTAAAGAAATTTAGAGGAGATTTAATGCCACTACTTCTTAAACTCTTCAATTAAATGGAAAGGGAAGCAATACTTCCACGCTCACTCCTGTAAGCTAGCAAATTTTGTATTTCTCCAATATCAAAATCAGAGAAGGATCCAACCAAAAAAAAAAAAAAAAAAAAAAAAAAAAAAAAAAAAAAAAAAAAAAAAAAAAAAA
>RJWM01016020.1:0-21266 GCA_004363535.1 Dasyprocta punctata | reverse complement strand
ATATGCAAATCAGTAAATTTAATACACCCTATTAATAGAACCAAAGATAAAAACAGCATGATCATCTCAATAGATGCAGAAAAAGTGTTTGACAAAGTCCAACATCCATTCATTAAAAAAAAAAAAGTTACACAAAATTAGAATAGAGGGTCTTTATCTCATTTTGAAAAAAGTCATCTATGATGAACCAACAGCCAACATCATACTAAATGGTCAAAATCAGGAACAAAACAAGGATGTCCACTATCACCATTCCAATTCAATACAGTTCTTGAAACATTAACCAGACCAGCTAGACAAGAAGAAAAAAAATACAAGGAATAAGGATAGGAAAGGAAGACATTAAATTATTATTTGTAGATGACATCATATTCTACATAGAATACCTCACAAACTCTACTAAAAAAAACTCATAGATTTAACAGCCACATTTGGTAGTATGGAAGAATATGAAGTTAACACTCAAAAATTAACATTTCTTTACACAAATAACAAACTCACAAGAGAAATTAGAGAAACCACACCCTCACAAAAACATCAAAAAAAGTTGAAAAAGAAATACTTAGGAATCAATACAACAAAGAAAGTAAAACTTGTACATTGAAAACTACAATACTTGGAAAAAGGAGATCAAAGAGACTATCAGAAAATGGAAAGCTATCCCTTGTTCCTAAGTATGAAGAAACAATATACTGAAACTGTACATACTCCCAAAATTGTTATACAGATTTAATGCAATCCCAATTAAAATACCAATAACAAATCTCACAGAATTAGAGAAAACAATCCTAAAATTCATTTGCAACCAGAAGAGACCTAGAAAAACAAAAGCAATTCTGAACAACAAAGGCAAGGCAGGGGGTGTCAGTATCCCTGACTTGAAATTATACTAGAATGCTACCATGATAGAAACAACATGGTACTGGCACAAAAACAGATCGGTGGATCAACAAAACAGATTATATGATGCCAAAACTATTCCAAACATGCTCAGCAACCTTACCTTTGACAGAGGTGCCAAACACTTTCACTGGAAGAAAGATAGCCTCTATAAAAACTGGCTTTCCATATGCTGAAAATGAAACTTAGACTCGTATCTTTCACCATGCACTAAAGTAAAATCGAAATGGAGCAAAGATATAAATATTAAAACAGAAACACTAAATCTGCTGGAATATACAACAGGTAGAACTCTTGAAGATATAGGTGCAGGCAAAGATTTTATTAATAAAACAATGATTGTATAGGAAATGTTACAAAGAAAGAGCTACTGGGAACTCATTAAAAAGCTTTTGCACAGCAAAAGAAATAACTAACAACGTGATGAGACAACCCACAGAGTAGGATAAAATTTTCCACAGCTGTTCCTCAGAAAAAGGACTACTATCTAGAATATATAAAGAACTCAAAAAAATACAACACCCAAATTTAAAGATTCAATCAAAAATAAGCATCTAAAATGAATAGACATCTCTCAGATAAAGAAGTAAAAAACAGCGAATAAATACATGAAAAAATGTTCAACATCACTGGTCATTAGACAGATGCAAATTAAAGCAACACTGACATTCTATCTCACTCCAGAAAGAATGGCTATTATCAAGAAATTAATCAATAACAAAAGTTAGCAAAGCCATGGGGAAAAAGGAATCCTTCTGCACCCTTGGTGGGAGCACAGGATAGTGTAACCACTGTATAAATCAATGTGGAGATTCCTCAAAAAATTAAAACTGTAGGTTCCATATGACCCAGGTATTCCCCTTCTTCCTAGAAGAGTTAAAAGCAAAATACCACAGTAATAATATATACACACCCATGTTTATAGCAGCACAATTTGTAATAGCTAAATCCTGGGAACAGCTCAAATGCCCCTCAATGAATGAATTCATAAAGAAGATGGGCTTGTTTTATACATTCGAGTTACTCTGCCATCAAGGATAAATTTGAGACATTTCTAGGTAAATGGATGCACCTTGAGACCATACTCTTAAGTGAAATAAATCAGACACAGAAAATGTTCAAGTGGGAAGCAGAAAAGGGGCGGGGGAGAAGAAAGAAATGATGAGAAAATAAAAAAAGAACAGAAAGAAAAAAATAGAAACAAATTTTCTGAAAATAAGGAGGGGAAGAGGTGCTGATAGGGAAAATGGAGAAAGAAGACATGTTATGTACTGGTACAAACTTCCTATAATGAATGTGATTATTATGTACACCTAAAATGTACCAATAAAAAAATTTTTTTAAAATCCACTCGTACATGCAAAGCAAATGAAGGATGTGAGAAGCATCATGGCACTGCTTCTCAAATTTTAATGTTCATGTGAACTGCGTGGAAATTTTGACAAAATGCAGCTTCTAATTTAGTAGGTACAGGATTGGGCTCAAGATTATATATTTCTTCAGAGCGTTCAGGCTACACTAATACTGTTAATCTATGGATCACATGGATATAAGGGTGTAGCACACATTGGAACAACAAGGTTAGGCCTCTAACTTATATTAATGGCTTTTATCTTTCAATTTGATTTCAAGAGATCTAACTGTTCTATTGGAAAACAATTTTCATTCATTTATTAAAATAGAAACTGCACACAAAACTGAAGACACTCAAATCATATGCGTTCACTATTTTGTACTAGAAATAGCAGCGCCCCACAGCCAGCCATAAAATTTCATTTTTACAAAATCAGTTTTTAGTCTAAATCCATGTTCTGCTTCTACTTCCAAATAGCCACACTGACAATAAAGAAACACTGACTTTCATGGCAGTCAACAGTCGTCTCCAATTTTACTGACTTAGAAGACTGCAATTGTAAACCCTGCTACCACCTTAAAAAGAGATGTATAAAGCCAGCATCTTTCTCAATGATTTACTGAAAGCAGCAGCTGATTTTAATAAAACCATCTCAAAACATAAAATTGATTGAACCAACTGCTGTGTTGGGCATATACAACAGCTGATTAAAATCATTCAAGAGTTTTATTCTTACAGATTTTCTTTCTGGTTCTGAAAATTTTCCCTCCTTTTATACTTTTATCTATGTGTTAAAATCACTGAAATAAAAATGGATCTTTAAATCAAAGAAATCAAGTTTTAAACTACAAAAGCAGGCCAAAAGAATACTGTAATAAGGTAGATTACATATACCTTTAAAATTATGTATACTAAGACTAAAACTCACTTCTCTAGAATGAATTTGTAAAATAACAGTATGAGTTTATAAACTAACACTGTGATGTCAAACACTGGCTTTTTCTAGAAACAACACTGTCATTTAATAAAGTATGACATCATTATACTCTAATTCCATATCAAGGAAAAGTTTGTAAAATCAGAAATTGTTTCTCCAAATGACATCATTTCTTGATAATATTTTAATGTGTTTCACTTAAAAAAAGGTATTTACTTCTCTACATGTTATTTGATGGCCATATTAACTGTCTATAATAAAATAATTTTATAGCATTTTTGTCAAAGTGGAGGACAAAGATAAGCTAACTATTTAGATTCATCTCCTTTATGTTGTCTTTGATCACTAACAATGCTGTGTGAACAGTCAACAGAAGGCTGACATTTCATAAAATATGCAGTGATAAAAACTAATACTGTAGCATCTGGGAGCAATATATAAAATGCAGAAATACACCTAATAACTGTGATCTTAAATTATAAGTTACTAAAAGCTAAGTAAAAAAGCATACCTAAGAATTTCTTAAATGGCAAGATTACAAATAGTTTTTTTGCACCTCTATTTCTAAAAACAAAATTTAAAAATATTTTCAGCCTATTACACTTCTACTATTCTACAATTTAAAAATCAACTACCTGCTAAGAACAGGCTATATGTACTACATACCTTTTAACAACTGAACATAGTACAACAAAAATATTGAACAATTATACAAAGTACAGAAGAAATTTTCTTTCTCAGATACTTAACATCAGTAATTATTAAATAAAGATGCAATCTTGTATCACTTTTATGATGACATACCAGAGAACATGATCAAAATAAGTTTTGAAAACTACTGTAAGAATCTAGCTGGGAGTGGTGGCACATGCCTATAATTCAAGCATTGCAGCATAGGCATATGCCACCACTCCTGCATGCTGAGATAGGAGGACTGTAAGTTCAAGCTCAACCTGGACAACTTAGTGACTTAGAGATACCGTATTTCAAAAAAAAAAAAAAAAAAAAAAAAAAAAAAAAAAAAAAAAAAAAAAAAAAAAAAAAAAAAAAAAAAAATAAGAAGGACTGGGGATGTAGTTCAGTGCAAAGACCTTTTGTTTAGTGACATCACAAATAACAGTAAATTAAAAATTAAAACTATAATAATCTAAACAAATAGCCTGTATTCTTAATGCCAGCATTAATAAACCTTCCCACAATCTAAGCCTTACAGTCCTCTACAAAGAGGACCACAGCAAGTAAAATATGCTCAAATATGTTTAAGTAATTTTAACTATCACTAAACATTTTTTTGTTGTTTATTTTTTAAGAGTAGGAAGCAGGTAAGGCACACAGGGAAGTAGGTAAAGCACACAATAAAGACAATCCAAGAGTAATCACGTGCATTATCTACAAAGCATTTATTTAATATTCCACGTATATCCATCAAAATCACAGTCCAGCTGAAATGTTTATTGTTTTTCTAATATATATGCTAACAGAAAAATAACAGCTAAATTCAGCACTTCCAGAAATCTAAATTGTACTCTGACTAAAGAAAATATACAAGTGTGTGGAGCCAACTGTCCTTGTGCTTACAATTAGCACCTGAATTTAGTGATTTCATTCCTTAATACACATGCACCAGCCTGTTATTCCTATCATAGCTTTTCTAGCTTTCCATGTCACTTAACAGAGATACATGCTTTTTCTTTCCTCAGGCTTACTCAATGCTATCTAATTTTTTAAAATTGTTATTATAGGTTAAACACTAGTCTCAGTATTAGTCTTCGTTTCCTACTGAACAAAGAATGGCATTACAGCCAGGACTGAAAACACAGAAAGCATATTTACAGTCATTATGTCTTAAACTAAAATATTTACGTAAATTACGGTTTTACATATGCAAATACGTTAATTTTTGCTTCAGTGGATACTCTGATATTCCTTTAACCTTACCTCTCTTAAGATTATTATAACCTCAAAAATCCCTACCTATGAAATATGTGAGGCTGTTAAAATCACTAAAAGAAACATTAAAGCTAAAATAATAATGTATCTTAAAATGTATCTAGTTTTATTTAATCTCATATGACAATGTGTTTCAGTATATTAACTATGAAGATCTAACCATTTTAATTAAAAATTATCTTTTAAAGAATGGTTTTATCTCTTAATTATTTCACAAGTTTATACATCACCAAAATAACATTCACATTAAATTGTTTTAATACAAATTTATTAATCACTCTTTCCATTATTTTGCCCAGACATAGAGCATTATTAGTTTCATGTATATTAGAAAATTGTTTGACAATTTAAAAAATCATAATTTTAGGAGTAGTTTGTTCTATTAAAATTTACTATTTAAGAAAAAACTATAAATTTCAATGAGAGCAAGAGGAGAGAAAAAAAGACAATTTCCTGGGTCTTCCTCATCACTGAAGTAATAAACCATGTTTGTTAACTGTAATAAGCAATTTAATTAGCTATACAATATATATGTTTCTCTTCTCCAATATAAAGGTTTAACTCTAAATGGTGCTGAGTACAGACAATCATTTATGGGAAAAAAATGAAGCATTTTTAATAAACTGTACTTAGCCTAAGAAAGATGCAAAGAAACATAGTCCCTGCTCTCGTGACAAAATAGTTACCAACATAGGTCCTAGACTCAAACAAAATTAATGGTAAAAACACTAAACAGCACATGCCTTGTGTGTAGCAACAAAGCAAACAGCAATTCAAAAGAGCGTAAAATCACAGAGGAGCTTATTCATCAGAAAAAATTTCACATATCCTACCCCAAGGTGCAGAAAAACAGTATGTAAACTGTAAATGGGCAGCAAGAAAACAGAAAAGACACAATAAGAAAAAAGGAGAAAAAATATAAACTATTGTGACATGAATAAGGATATAGAAATGCTTTCATTATGATGGGAAAAAATGTAAAAGCTTTTTACTGACCAGTAGAGAAAATATCTAAGCAGTGAATTAGGATAAATTTATAAGACAACTTGAAATATTAAGCTGGGGTTTCAAATTTCAATCAATAAATGAAGTGGGACCACTGAAAGCTCTAAGCCAGAGAGTAAAAACCAGGATAAAAGCAATTGTCATAGTTACTTTTCTTATTACTGAGACAAAATATCTGATGCCCAAAATGAAAAGAGGAGAGGTTTATTTGGCTCACAGTTTGTAGAGATTTCAATCCATAATTGAAACTTGGCTGGTTCCAAGGTAAGATAGCATGGCAGACAAACATCACAGAGGAAAAACAGTTCATGGTGGGCAGAAGGTAGAAAAGGAAGCAAGGGACCTTAGCAGCTTCTTTCTGCCCTTTTTATACTTTCTCTAAGCTACTAGGATTATGGTGATGCCAAACCAATCAGTGGACTGACTTAATAATCAGTTACACACCCTGAATCCCAGCATCATACACTTTTTCCCAGCATCACACACTCTACATTTAGCCACCTCTGAAAAAGCCCCACCTATGACTATGTGAGGCTTTTTGGGGCCATCTAGACACAAACCATAGCAGTAATGTTTTAAGAAGGTTAATATGATAGCAATATTTAGAAGACTTCTGAAGTATTCCAAGAATAATGTTGTAGGTAAGTAGACTAGGCTTTGAGAACAGTACAAAAGTAGCAGGAATAAAATTAAGACTAATTAAATATGACAGGAGAAGAAGATAGTGAATTCTTAGGTATGAGATAGACTCTAAAGGATAATGGGAGAGAAATTAACAAAAGTTGCTTTTAGGAGCTGGGCATGGTGCCACATGCCTATAATTCCAGCATTGGTGACTAAGACAGGAGGATTCTGCACTCAGGGCCACCTTGCATTAAACAGGAAGTTAAGGACCAGCCCAGACGATGTAGCAAGACCCTGTGTCAAAATACAAAAAGAAAAGAAAGGGAAGGGAGAAGAGGGGAGGTGAAGAGGGGAGGGGAAGGAGGGAGGGGAAGAGGGAAGGAGATGAAAGGGAAAAAGGAAAAGGAAAAAAGGACCAAACTAAACTGAGCCAAATCTGTGTTTGGTTGGTGAGAACAGCTGACAGGAAAAATGATGCTTTCAGTTGTAAACAGTCACTCTGAGGGGGAAGAAAAGTATTTTAAATAATAGGAAATGGAAAGATGGAAACTTCAGAGCTACAGAATTTAAAGTACTCGAAGATGTTATAGTTAAAAATCTTGGGGGAGAAGAGTGAAGAACAGAGACTCAAAATTCTACTACAGTATTTAATAAATTCTTCAAATACACCTGTGGAAATTAACTAAAATAAAGTTAAATGGAATGACTACCTTTGTAAGATATCACCAGTTCAGACAGAATGACTCAAGAAAGGAAGACAGAGCCGGGCGTGGTGGTGCACGCCTTCAATCCCAGCACTCAGGAGGCTGAGGTAGGAGGAGCGTTGTGAGTTCAAGACCAACTTGGGCTACAATGCGAGCTCAAGGCCGGCCTGAGCTACATAGTGCGACCCTGCCTCAAAAACCAGGGCCGGGAGTTTGGCTCAGTGGCTTAAGTACCTGCCCTAGCAGGTGCGAGGTTGTGAGTTCGACCCCCAGTGCTGCAAAAAAAAAAAAAAAAAAAAAAAAAAAAAAAAAAAAAAAAAAAAAAAAAAAAAAAAAAAAGAAAGAAAGAAAGAAAAAAAGAAAAGAAAAAAAGACAATGTGCATACAGAACACTTAAAAAAAAATCTTACTTCAAGTTGTTAGAATGTACTGCAAAGAATTATGACACTATTGAACACTTAAAAAAAAATCTTACCTCAAATTGTTGTTCGAAAGTACTGCAAGGAATTATGACACTATTGAACGATTTTCTGTTTTAGTTTTTAATCTCTGAAAAAAGAGAAAATGTTAGAATATAAACCAGAGGACAAAAAAGTATAAGGAAACTAAAATACTTCTGAAAAACTTCTGTTTGCTTCCACAAACGAAACAGGTAGGACATTTTTCTTGTAAGATATAGATTCTGGAACGCATGCCAAGTACATGCCCATAAAAGACTAAAAGAAAAACCATATTCGTGCATTCTATATGCTTTGTACCAATAATATTCATTTCCTCTATTATCTTCATGTTAATTATTACTTCAGTTTTAGGCAAATTAGGTTGGTACGTTTGTAAAGTTAAGCACTATGTTTTGATGTTTTCTAATGTCAGTAAAATAGTTCAATGAAAAAGTAAAAAGTATTACATAAATTTTAACAACATAAAATAACCAATTTGAGTCTAATTTATAGGGTAGATCTTACAACAGAACTTAAGAGCTCATAAGAGAAAACAGAAGCCACAGAAGTCCCCATAGCCCACTCCATCATGGGCGGGGTGTAGATCTGGGAATAACAGTACAAACATCAAGAAAAAGACTCAAAATACCAAACCTAGATACACAATAAAGTTTTTAAAACTGTTTCCCAGAATGCACTTTAACTCAAGAACCCCAGGAATAATCTGTGTCAAAATTTAGAGATTCCAATGAAAAGGAAAAGCTTTATAATGTTTGATCCTCGCTATGATACATAAAAAGGAAGTATATTCATTAATCACAAGAAGCATTTGTTTTGAAAAGTGAATATATGCACTCTACATGGGTGTCTTACTCCACTAAGACTTATTTAAGTTAATCAATAAATCAGATATGTTCTTAAAAAAGCTAAGTAATCATTTATGCATGTTAGATTTTGTGTATGGCATACTGATGTATTTTTCCTGTATGATATAGTGAACTCAGTGATGATAAATATATGGTGTCTGCCACCTACATTTTCAATGACAGCAAATGGAGTGTAAAACTGGCATTGTAAACTGAATGAAAAGAAATTAAGTTTAGAGGTATAGAGCATGTTTTATGTTATGCATTACTTAATAAATCTAAGTTCTTCTAGATTCATTATTAAATTAAGGACCAAAGCATATATAAATTAGCAAGTAGCAAATATCTATTTAGGTTGTTAAAATATAGGATTAAAAATCATAAATTGATCTTTTTTCTAGGCTGTCCAAGGAATAAGTTAATCCATTTGAATACAAATTCCATTCTGTGCTCTGGGAAAAATTCCAAAGTACAAATTTAAGTTGAAGAGTACACATAAATGGTAATTTGATCTTTAAATACACATAAAATACATATGTGTTTTCTTCAATTAATGTATTTTAATTTAATAAAAATTTTTAAAAACATGAAACATTCAAATAGTTTATTAAAAGGCAGCTGTGTTAGTGAAGTTATTTGTTTCTGCAACAGCTGCTTAAATAAATTCACTGCTCAGCTAATCTTTAGTATAAAATAAAATACAAAGGGGGGCCTGACTTAATTTCTATCCCTCAGATGTATCAGTCTAAAGACAGAGCCAAGCATAATCAGCAGCAAAATTTAATATGCTACAACCTTCTCACCATTACTGAAGAACATGACAATGACAACCTTAAAGAATAAGGAGTAAAAGAATTATGTAAACAAACTATAAAATATGATTTATGAAAAATCAATCGAAAAAGAAATAACAAACACTCCACTTCCTGACTTCTAGTAAGTAAGTCAAGAGTACTACGCATAACCTTTGCAAAGGTGTCAGAAGGAAGCAGAAAAGGGAAGAACTGAAACATAAATTTGAAAGAGATAAAGACAGAAGCCAGACTGTAGGGTTTTTGTTCATATTTTAAATAATTCAACTGGCTACTCAAAACATCCCTATATAATCAATGCCCAAACAAGAACACTTCAGAGAGTTCAAGGAAACTGTGGAAAGCAGGAAATGCCACACACACATACTGTGCCTTCCCAAAGATGCCCATTATTTACTCCTAGAGACTGTGTACGTTACCTTACATGGCAAAGGGATTTGTGGACCATGAAATGGAGAGATCATCTAAGATTATCCTAGTGACCTCCAGCCAGGCATACCAGTAGACAGAAAGAGGATATAAAGAAAAGTGTCAGAGAAATGCACAAGAAGATTCAATAGAATGTTGTTGGCTTCATATATAGAAGTGAAAGGAAAAACTGTACAAGAGAAGTTGTTCTTTTGAAAACTGTTCTT
The DNA here is from genome assembly GCA_004363535.1 of Dasyprocta punctata. NCBI lineage: Eukaryota > Metazoa > Chordata > Mammalia > Rodentia > Dasyproctidae > Dasyprocta > Dasyprocta punctata. The sequence continues at coordinate 11,039 of RJWM01016020.1, read as the reverse complement.
TAAAATAGCCTAGCTCTGTAACTGATTCATGGCTTTGTAATTACTTTCTTGATCCCTGTAATGAGAGTGTAACCAAACATACAAAATGCCTGCTTGTACCATTGTACCAAGCTTCATGAACTGATGATCATTTATCTACCCTTGTAACCGATGATCACCCTGCTAGCTATCAGAAGAATTGTCAGGCTGTTCTGTCCTGCCTTTGCACCCGCTTTGTACCTCCTGACTGTGTATCATATAAAAGCCTTAGACCACCACAGATTGGAGCCTGATATTTTAGGTGTGATCCTGATCAGTGCCCGTTGATGTAAATAACTCTGCCTTCAAATCCTGGGAGTCGTTTCGGTGTTTCTGCTTGCCATACGGGAGTTCATGAGCCAAATACAGCTGCCTGTAGAAACTGGGAAAGACCCTGAGTTTACAGCGGGGGGGGCGGGGCGGGAAATATTATGTCTTACCGTCACAAGGAACTGAATTACTCCAACAAACTGAATGTAAAAGATTTTCTGATATCCTGACTTTGGTGTGGTATGATTCATACTGGACTTCTGACCAATGAAAATGTTTGTGTTGTGTTTTTCTGGGGGTAGGATGTCATTTGTTTGTTTGGATCTTTTTGAGACAGGGTTTCACTATGCAGTTCAGGCTGGTCTTGAACTCACTTTCTAGCCCAAACTGGCCCCAAATTTGCAACAATCCTCCTGCCTCAGCCTCCTGAGTACTGAGATTACAGGTGTGCACCACATTTGGCTTTTGTGTTGTTTTAAATCATTAAATTTCTTGATAGTCTGTATAAAAGCTACAGAAAACATAAAAGTGCCAGAAATAATTAAGGGGAAAATACAGGCAAACAAAGGGACTACTCCAATCAAAAAGAGAATTCAAATCTTTATCTTCACAATAGAAAGCATTAATCCAAGATATTTTTCATTCTAGTAAGTATCTAAAATCCTACAAGCAAGCTGTATGCATCTCATTTCCCACGACAATTAAAACTTTATTCAAAGTATTAATAACATTGATTCTGCATATCCTTTCCTTTTTCTTAATAAAATGCTTCACCACACATAAAAATTCAAAAAGAACTAAAATAAAAGGTACAACACTCTCCAAGAACAATGAATTTAACAGAGACCAGGGTGGGAGGAGATGGGACTGGAAACGTCACAATCAATTCCTCAAAGTTTTACTATCAAAAGGAAGAGGAAATTAACATAGCTGGCAGGGAACTAGAATAAAAATAAAAGTCTTTATTTGATTTTTTGTATCAGGAATCGAACTCAGGACTTTGTGCTTGCCAGGCAGGCACTGTGCCACTGAGCTATATATCCTGCCACAAATGTCTTTTAAGTGGAAAAAAAGTATCACATTTGTCTAGTTATGGAAAAGATCCAGTAATGCAGGAAAGGCAAGACAATGTGCTTTGATCCCATAACCTCACTGAGATACTCATTACCACAATGAACTGAGGGAAGCTTTAAAATGCTGAATTAAACTTGTGAAAGGTTATACATTAAACCAGTAAAATTTCAAAACTCTTAGCTTTAATCTCTGTACAATGCATGCTTTCTCCATAATAGAAATTAATGTCATGGTTAAATTTATTATTTTAGTGTACGTTTGTGGCATGTGTTATTTACATTCCTTGAACAGAACTGGTATATGTACATAACGTATCTTAGTTACTTTTATCATTTCCTTTGCCTTCCTTCCCCTTCATACATTACTTGACCTATTTCTTTCTTCTTTTTTGGTTTATGTATTTTGCAATACATATTTACATCATTATGGAATTGGTACACGAATGTAACACATCTTAATCTTTTCATCTCCTGTCCCTTCCCTTCCATTCCTCCACTTCCATCTCTTCACCTCTTACCTTTTAGAAAAAGATATTGTCTCCTCTTTTCCTCTTATTATAATTTGGATTTCTCATATAAAAGAAACCATATTTAAACTGTGTATCTGATTTACTTAACATCATGGCCTCCATTTTAATACAATGACTCAAGCTTATTTTTCCTTATGCCACAGTAGTACTCCATTGTGTATAAATATCACATCATCTTTATCTGTTGACAGACATACCTGCCAACCTCAAGAATTAGCTATTAGGAACTGTGCTACTATAAACATGAGTATACATAGATTACTGTAATATGTCGTCTTTAATGCTTTCAGAAAGTGGAAGAGCTGGGTCAAATAGAATTTTGAGTTTCAGTTATTTGAACTCTCCATACTGATTTCCACAGGGGTTGTACTAGCTTACATTTCCACCAACTGTCACATTTCCACCAACTGGGTAGAAGAGTTCCATTTTCATCTACACCTGGCCAGCATTTGTTATTACTGGATTTTTTAATGATAGTCATTCTTTTTGGGTTAAGATGTAATCTCAGTGATGTTTAATTTGCATTTCCCTAATGCTCAGTGATGTTGAACATTTTCAGGTATTAGTCATTTGTAATTCTTCTGAGAAGCACCTAATTATTTCAGTTGCCATTTTTTAGTTGGGTATGTTATTTTGGGGGATCAAATTTATCTGAGTTCTTTGTATGTTCTAGATATTAATTCTCTAAGGTACAGGAGGCAAAAAAAAAATTCCCATTCTATAGATTGTCTTTTCATTTTATTGGTTATTTTGGTATGCAGAAGCTTTTCAATTTGATGTGATCCCACTTACTATCTCCTGGGCAACTGAGAACCTGTTCAGAAAGTGCTTATCTATGCCTATGTCTTCAAGATTTGTATCTATTTTGTGTTGCAGTAGGTTAAGTGTTTCAGTTTTAACATTTAGTTCTTTGATTTTGATTTTAGTACAGTACGCGGTAAGGCATGATTCAACCTTCGGCATGTGAAGAGCCACATTTCCCCAAATCTGTTGATTAAAAGGACTTTTCTCCAGTGTATATATTTGACCCTTTTGTCATAGCTCAAATAGTTGAACGCTCTTATGATTATTTCATCTTCTATTCTATTCCATTGATCTCAGGTCTGTTTTTGTGTCAAAACAATGCTGTTTTTATCACTGTAGCTTTACACTGAAAGTCAAAATTGTGATGCTTCTACTGTCCTTACCCAAGATCATTTTTGCTATTCTGGGTCTCTTCTAATTCCCTATGAATTTTAGGATTATTTTCTCTAGTTCTGTGAAGAGTACTGTTGGAATTTTGATTGCAACTGCATAAAATTCGTAGATTATAGACATATGCCATTTTGACTATGTTGGTTCTGTTTGTCCAGGAACAAAGGATATCTTTCCATTTTCTGATTCTTCAGTTTCCATTTTCAGAGTGTTGTAGTTTTCCTTATTGGTCTTTTGCTTCCTTAGGTAAATTCCTAAGTATTTACTTTACCCTGGAGCTATTTCTGGATGAATGGTATGTGTTCCCTAATTTCTTTCTCATTAGGTTATTATTATACAGGAATGCTATTGACTTTTGTGTGATTTTGTATGCTGCTACATTACTGAATTTGGTTAATTCTCAATGTGTTTTGGTGGATTTCTTGGGGTCTTCTATGTAGAGGATCATGTCATCTACAAATAGAGATAACATGAATTCTAGCTTCCCCTTTACATATATCTTTTAATTCTATTTCTTGCCTAATTGCCCTTGCTAATGTTTTGAGTGCTATGTGAACAGGAGTGGTATCTTGTTCTTGACTTCATAGGGAAAATATTCAGTTTCTCCCCACTTAATAAGATATGGCATGCCGGGCGTGGTGGTGCACACCTTTAATCCCAGCACTCGGGAGGCTGAGGTAGGCGGAGCGTTGTGAGTTCGAGGCCAGCTTGAGATACAATGCGAGCACAAGGCCGACCTGAGCTACATAGTGCAACCCTGCCTCAAAATACCAGGGCTGGGAGTTTGGCTCAGTGGCTTAAGCGCCTGCCCTGGCAGATTCGAGGTTGTGAGTTTGATCCCCGGTGCCACAAAAAGATATGGCAGTAAGTTTGTCATACATAGCTTTTATCTGATTGAGATAAGGTCCTTCAATACCTACTCAATGTTTTTAGCTTGAAGGAATGTTGGATTTTGTCAAAGGCATTTTCTGAAGCTATTGAGTTGATCACGATTTTAGTCCTTGCTTCTGTCTATATGACATATTAAACATTGATTTAAAATGTGAATCATCCTTTAATCCCTGGGATAAAACCTACTTGGTGATTAGGCATATTTTTGCTTTGTTGCATTCTGTTGGTTAGTATGTTGTTGAGGATTTTTGCATCTATATTTATTAAAGAGATTGGTCTATAGTTCTCCTTTTTGGTTGGATTCTTATCTAGTTTTGAAATCAGGGAAAGCGTAGGTTTCAGAAATGAATTTGGGAGTACTCATTCCTTTTAAATTTCATTAAAAAGCTTGCAGTGTGAAAACTTCCCTAAAGTTCTTGTCTAACTCAGCAGTGAACCCATCCAGACCTGGATTTTGCTTACTTGCTAGGCTTTTTATTACTGCTTCAATTTAACTAAATAGGGCTGGGGATTTAGCTCAGTGGCCTAAGTGCCTGCCTGGCAGGCAAGAGGTTATGAGTTCAACCCCTGGTACAAAAAAAAAAAAAAAAAAAAAACCCTGCCTATTATTGTATTCTTCAGAGAGTATTCTCCTCTCACTTTTAGTCAGTCATATGTATTTAGGAATTGATCCATTTCCTGTGTTGGCTACTTTTCTCTCATTGCTAAGACAAAATACCTGATGCCCAAAATTAAGGAAAGAAAGGTTTATTAGCTCACAGTTTATGAAGGTTTCAGTTCATAATTAGCTGGCTCCAAGGCAGGATGGCATGATGAGGGGCAACAGTACAAGGTGGTAGAAGACAACAAAAGCAACAAGAGCAAAAGGGAAGGTAGAAACAAGTCTCTTTTCCACCCTTATATTGTATGCAAGTTACCCACCCTGGGGTGGGCGCAGCACTCATACCATCTCCACACCCTCACTTGCACAGGATCAGGATGTTTACAAAGGACAGATCCTGGTCCCCTGCTGAGTCACTTAAAATTCTAAACTTCTCAAATTGACATAATGAACAATATTCTAGAGTTTTAAGGGGATGTCCTTTATACTCTAGGATGTAGAAATACCGAATTAAACTTGTACATATCTCAAGTTGACACAATATATCAATCATTACATCCTGTGAATTCTCCAATTTATGGGAATACATATTTGCAAAGTGGTTGTTAATCACCTTTTATTATGGCAGTGTCCACTGTGATTTCACCTTCTCATTCTGTTGATATGCAAAGTATAATTTTAATTCTTTTCCATTCACTTAACCTTGCTTTACTGGCTAGTATGTACTCTATTTTGGAGAAAATTCCATTTGCTGTTGAAAACAATGTGTATTCTGTTGTTGGGTAAAACAGTCTATAGATATTTATTAAGTCAATTTGTTTAAAGATTTTGTTCAACTCTGATATTTCTTTCATTTTGTCAGGTTCACCTACTTTTGGTAGTAGGATATTCAACCCGTGTTTCACATCCAATGCTACCTTTTCATAAAGTTGGATGCACTATTGTTTGTTGTATATATGTTAATGATTTGGACTGCTGGACTATTCCATCAGCCAGTATGAAGTGATCTTCTTTCAATCTTTTGATCAGTTTTGGCCTGAGGTCTATAAAGGAAAGCTACGGCTGTTTTTATTTTTTATTTTTGTTTTTTTTTTAGGTTTCTGTAAGAAAGAATACTGTTTTTCATGCTTTGGCTTCTAATCTACATGTTTATTTTTAGGTTAAATGTGTTTCTTGTATACAGTATACCACTGGATTTTGTTTCTTGATTTTGCCCGTCTTGTCTTTTGACTGGAGAACTCATACTGCTCACACTGAAAGTTATTATTGATACGTAATGACTTCTTCCTCTCATTGCATAATTTTCTATTGCTCATTTCTTATCTATTCTTTCTATTTAATAGCTCACCTTACCAGGTATACTCACTCTATTAGATTTTTTATCATTCTTAGCTTCATTATCTCTCTCTAGTGTATCCTTGAGAATTTTTTAGAGTGCTGGTTTGTGGTCATGAATCTATTTAGGTGCTCTTTATCATGTAAGTATTTTACTTCTCCAACGATTTTGAAACATAGTTTTCCAGACTGTATCAGCTTGGGTAGGAAATTATTTTCTCTTAGGGTTTGGAACACTTACAAAGACTTACAACACTCTTGGCCTTTAAGATTTCTATTGAGAAGTCTGCCGTAATTCTAATGGGTTTTCCTTTATAAGTGATGCACTGCTTTTCTCTAATCACTTTTCAGATTCTGTTCTTATGTTGGACTTCCAAGATTTTGACTATGGCATGTGGTGGTAAAGTTCTTTTCTGACGGTGACTATTTAGGGCTCTACATGCCACACTTATCCGTAAATTAATTTTTTCCTTTACTGGGAAAGTTTTCTATTATTTCAGTAAAGTTTTTTTTTTAATGCCATCTGTGCTTTCTTCTATATTTTTCATTAATTCTAACTGATTTTACTCGCTTTCACATGGTCCCTTGCCATTTTTGAGAAATCTTTCTTATCCTGTTTGCTAACTGCAAGCCTGTCTTCAATATCTGAAATCCTGTCCTCACATTAGCCTAATCTGCTTCAAATACTTTCAATGAAGTTTTTATTCTCCTGGATATCTGCTTGAATCTGCTTTATGGATTCCATTTCTTTCCTATGCTGATCTTCCATAATTTTGTTAAGTTCGTCTATTTTTTTGTCCGACTGATCAAATGTCATTAAACATGGGGTGTATTTTGGTAATCTCTGTAGTTATCTGAGAGATTATTCCTGATTTCGTTTTTTCCAGAGCTTCATTCAATTGCTTTGCTGTTACCACTTCAGAGAGACCTGGTGGGGGGCCTTCAAATTGTTCCACCTCATTGCCCCTTGGATTTGCCTTTGGTGAACTGCATGTCTGGGACTGCATTTTGCTTAAGTGTCTTCTCATTTTCTCTCTTTGTTTAGGTTAACTCCTAGAGTGATGCTTGTAAGCTGCCTGTGGCTGGTTGCTTTATCAGTAGTATTTAGGACACTTAGGTGATGATTACTTCTCTGAGGTATCTTCCAGGTGTAGCTGGATTTTGGGTTTTGAGTCTGTTGGAAGATCTTGTCTCTTCAGCTTTTCGGAGATGACTAAGTGTTGCTTGTTTGGCCTCGTCCCTGGTTCTTTGGCACTGTGCCACTGCATTTTCTGTTAGCCTTAGTTAATCTCAGTCATGGAATACCAGGATCAACAGCTGTTTGTAGCAATTATGTCAAGATTGGCTATAGTGGTGCCAATAGCATCAAATGCAGCCTAGAAAACGACAAACTGAGCTAACCCTTAATTTACAACTTTCAACCTTATGAACTAGATTTGTGATTATGTAACAAAATGTAAAACAAACCAGATAATTATACGTAATATATAAGTCTGCAATGTGTCAATTTTGTCCTCAAGAGTTAAAATTTAAAGTGGATTAAGGAGAAAACAAAGACGGAGAAGAAGAGAAAGAGATTAGAAGTAAGGTTGGAGGGCAGAGGGGGTTCATGCCACCTTGGGTAAGCTGACGCAGAAGACTGAAGGAAAAGAGATGCAAGGGATTCCATCCTAGAGGGCGGGCCATCAGGAATACAGTGAGCACCTCTGCATTCCATACCGGAGAGCAGAACCACTTGAACTCAGTTTACGATCAGGGCCTCACCTATTGAATCCGAGAGGGTGGGTCAGCTGTAAGAATGTAAGACAAAAGGGAAATTCAAGACCCAGGACAACAGCTCAATGCACACATGAACACAGATGTCAACATCAGGTCCATACCCAACACATCTCTGGGATGCAACACAGACAAGCACCAGAAGAAGAAACTGAACCTAGACACTCCTACACAAGTGCACCAGTAGCCATCAGGGACCAGTAGCCAGTTTCGGTGGGGAGACCCAGCCAATCAAGCTACTGTGCACCATCAGGGGAGCCTTGGGGTAGCTGCACATGTCTGAAGAAGCCAGCCCTGCACCCCAACGCCACCCGGGGAACCTAGCATAGGAGAAACCCAAGTGCCTGGGCCATTCCCCTACACCATGGACAGCCAGCCAACACAGGAAGTGACTGGGACCCCACAACCAACTTGTCAGAAGAACCCAGGAAAATGTCAAGACGAAGAAGCAAAATGCAGTATCTGGCCTCCAACCCAAGCAGAAAAAGTCAAGCAGATGTAAATATGGAAGGAATTGGAAGTTGCACACCTGAAATTTCTGAAGTGATGGCAACCAAAGAAAAGAAACAACTTCATGAGACAATAAAAGAAATTAGATCAGAAATGTTATCTCAGGGCTTCCAAGAAGATGGAGGAACAGTAAGCAGCAGAGTAAACAGCCTCTCTGAGAGATACAGTCCAGGTGCTTGAACATAGCATCATGGGGAAGACAAAAAAGAAGTAAGTGGGTCCCCTGGACCCAGGAAGAATCTAAAGTGAGAAGTGAAGCCCACAGAAAGAGTAAAAGGAAAAACTTAAACGAAAAAGAAGGTGGCAGCTGACAGCACCTTCATCCGGAGCCAGACTCACTGTGCCAGAGGAGCTGTTGGAACCTGGGGACACACGATCAAGGTGACAATGCGGCTGGTGACCCTGGAGGCCTCTGCAAAGAGTGGCAGCATTGGAGGGGAGCAGCAGTGGATGGGAGCAGCGGACCTGGAAGATTGAACTGGCTGGCAGTGAGTGCAGAGGATAGGAACCATTTTGGAGTTGGGCCGGATAAGTCCAGAACCAGAACTGCTCCTGGCTTCTTCTAGCATCTTCTAGCTGGGTGTATACCCGTGAAAATTCTTCAGACTGAGCCCCACCCCCACACCCATTCTAGCAGCCATCTCAGAGGTTCCCTGCAGGTAGCCAGCTCGATCCGGAGGCAGTCCTGCCCCCACGGGCATTCTAGTGGCCATTGCAGAGGTTACTGTGGGTAGCCAGCTCGTTCTGGAGGCTGCAGCCAGCCCCACTCCCACACACACTCCACAGGCAGTAGTGGAGGATCCCCACTGGTGAGCAGCCCAGGTCTGCAGGTGACAGCCAGTCCTGCCCCCATGCACACTCCAACAGCCATCAGGGAGCCAACACAGGCTGGGAAAAGCAACAGACAGCCCTGCACCAGCGCACACAATGGCCACCATCAGATATCCGTAGTCAGCACTGGCTAGAAGAACCAAAGAGTCATGCCTCAGAGAAATTGTAGCCAATGTGGGAAGTGCCTGGGACCCCAGTACCCACTCGTCCAGAAAAACCCAGGAATATGTCAAGATGAAGAAGCAAAAAGGCAGTCTCTGGCCTCCAATGCAAGCGCAGCAAGTCCAGGAGATGTAAACACAGAAGAGATTGGGAGTCACACACCTGAAGGTTCTGAAGCAATGGCAACTAAAGTAAAGAAACAACTTCAAGAGGCTATAAAAGAAGCCGGGCGTGGAGGCGCACGCCTTTAATCCCAGCACTCGGGAGGCTGAGGTAGGCGGAGCATTGTGAGTTCGAGGCCGGCTTGGGCTACAACGCTGCGCAAGGCCGACCTGAGCTACATAGTGCGACCTTGCCTCAAAAAACCAGGGCCGGGAGTTTGGCTCAGTGGCTTAAGCGCCTGCCCTGGCAAGCGCAAGGCTGTGAGTTCAATCCCCAGTGCCGCAAAAAAAAAAAAAAAAAAAAAAGAGGCTATAAAAGGACTTCCTGCAAGATGGCCGCACAGATAACATCGCAGTAGGGAGACTCCCTGAATGTACCATCCAAATGCTGGAATATAAAATAATATAATAACAGAGAGAAGGAAAAAGGAGGGAGATGGGTCCTCTGGACCCAAGAAGAATCTAAAACGAGAACTGTAGCCCACGGAAAGAGTAAAAAAAAATGAAATGAACAGAGGCAGAGACCAGTAGCACCTCTGACCGGAGCTGAATCCAATTAGCGCTGTGACCCAAATTGAGAAGGTGCCTTTGTGGTGCTGGTGATAATCGGTCGAATTCCTACGGCTGCTGCGACGGGGACGGCGGTCGACTGTGGAGCGAGGTGATCGTGAGCAGGCGAGTGAGCGAACCCGGTGGCCCCCAGTCCCCCACCCTCCCCCACCCCCGAGGGAGAGCAAGGGACAGGCATCCATCTTGAGACGGAACTGCACCCAATTAGGCACGGTTCCTAGAAGGTCATGGCGGAATCTGCGTGGGCGCCCTGGGGGTGATAGGGGAAGTTTGTCGGACGGCCCGGTAAGGGTTCACAGGGAGTGGCCCTACCCTCGTGCACTGCAACAGACATCCGCGGAGCGGAGGCGGGCTGGGGAAACACACAGTGGGCCAAAGCGGGCTCTCAGCTGACCTCAGGAAAATGCCAAGACAGAAAGGTAGGGGGCGCTCTCCGAACTCCGATACAAGCAGCACAAACCCAGATGACACAAAGGCAGACAAGGTCGGGAGTCCAAAAATTAAACTCTCAGAGGAGATGACAACCAAAGTGGGGAGACAATTCCATGAAGCTATGAAAGAAATTAAAGCGGCACTGTTAGTCCAACTGAGAATTGAAATGAAATACATAATAGGGGAATCGCTAAGTGCCTCTAAAGGAAACATAGCTGAAAAGGTGGAGGATGGAAAATCAAAGGAAATTGGGAATGAAACAAATAAAGACCTAGAACGCATTAATCAGATTCAGAGAGACTACCAGGACATCAAAGACTCCAATAAAAGTTGGCAGAACCACTTGAAGGAAACTTAGGATAGACTTTCATATCTGGAAGAAAGAATGGAAACTTGGGAGAGAGAAAGGAGACACTTTCTCAAGATAATTAGAAATCTGGAAGTGGCAGTGCAACGGCTGCACGACAACCCAAGGAAACATAACTCACGAATAAAAGGTGTGAGTGAAAAAGCAGGGGTCAATACAAATCAAATTAAAAGACTATTTACAGAAATAATTTCAGAAAACTTCCCAAGCATGGGAACAGGAAGAGACTTTCAGATAACTGAAGCATATAGAACTCCAGCTAAACTTGACCAAAACAGGCCTACACCCAGACATATAATAATCAAGATTCCAGAAATT
>RJWM01016019.1:0-46469 GCA_004363535.1 Dasyprocta punctata | reverse complement strand
TTGGAAATATTTTGAGATTAAATAATTACTTGCCAGGCCAGAGCTACATCAAAAGGGCCTCTGTCTAGGCTTGGATGCCCTTCAGTTGAATTTAAGGCTAAATTTTTTGGTTCTTTCCACCTTCTCTGTCTCCTTAGGAGACAGCACTCTCTTCCCCTCTCACTCACCAAATGTTAGGAAGCTTAAAGAAAAAAAAAAACTAAAAAATAAAGTGTTTCATATGCATATGACCAAGAAAACAAGGTATTGCTTCCTTCCTCCTACAGCACATTTCCTGTTAGATAGGGCGTGGGAAATACCCTTTCAATTGTCCCAAACAGCTTTGCGCGGAGTCTGAACTACAGTTCTTGAAAATCTATATAGTAACAGATAGGGAAAAGTTACTGGTGATCTGACTTGCAAGAAGAATTGGCATTTCATTTTTCTAAGAATGCTTTGCCAACAGCATTTGTAATGCTCAGGTAGAAGCTTCTTGAAGAAGAAGGGAGAAAAAGATGCTTTTCCTCCATCCATCAGCCAGCTTCGGACCAGGAAGTACCTTTAGCCATTGTCTACATTTTGCTTTTTACCACTAGCCAGTTCATTAGATAGATAGATAGATAGATAGATAGATCAATAGGTAGAGCAATCAGAGTGGTATGTAACATAGAAAAGTAAATTTACAGTGATTTATATAGTATGTATTCCATGTACTAACATACATTTTAGTAAATTTATTTCCAAAAATAATTGTGAATCTCTTTAGGCCATTCTTTTATTTCCTGTTTAACTTGATTTTTATTTTATCTAATGGCTAGGGAGCAAGTGAATCTTTCCATAGTCCATCTCAAATTTTTACATATTTAGTAAGATCCTGCTCCAGGCTCAGAGAAAAGTGAACATAAAACAGTCCTATGACATAAGTGCTCTGACTTTGTAAGAAAAGGTCACTGATATCACAGTTCAGACTGCAGCTTTCTGCCAGTGATTTTTTTATGTACAAGTGTGGGGTCAGAGTGGAAGTGAATCATGGCTTTTCTTCCTGTCATTCTGAAGTCATCTCTCTGTAACAGAGAAAAACCAGTGAGTCCACGACAGCCTAAATCAACTATCAGAAATAAGACTCTTTTCCCAACCCAGCTACTTGCAAAATAAATGAGTACTGAGCCTCTCCACGCATGTCATCAGAGAGGAATCTATTATTTTAAAGAATAGGAGGGATCTTTCCTGTGTAGATGGTAGATCAGGTCACTGTTGCTCTTTAATAATTTGTGTTTCCCCTTTCAGGTCCCTTTCAGTGCCACCATGTCACCAGTTCGCTTGCATTCCTCCAACCCCAACCTCTGTGCAGATATTGAATTTCAGACTCCCCCTAGCCACCTCACTGACCCGTTAGAAAGTTCAACGGATTATACAAAGTTGCAAGAAGAATTTTGTCTAATTGCACAAAAAGGTAATGTCAAATACAATGTGCCCTTTAAAGAAGGTCTCTTAAATGCTCTTTGACGAGAACATTGTTTGATAAAAGATCTATTCTTTCATCTTCATTTAGGTGATAATGGTAGAAAGATGAAATAGTTTTATATGCTGGTGGGACTTCTAGATACAAAATGCTGCAGGGCAAGGTTCCTGCCTCTTGGGAGAATACACATGGCAGGTCTCAGTCATGCCTGAATAGAGTGTCATTGGGGTTGGGGAGAGGAAAAAAAAGATTATCCTAAGCAGTCCAGTTGGGTGCTAGCACTCATCTTTTTTTAAAAAAATATCTTTTTAATACATATTTATTGCTTATCCCTTGCAAGAAAAAATAGATTCTGTTTGACTTTTTTTTAACACAATATTCACTTATTGCACTTCAGAGTCGTTGGATCAGGAATTCAGGCAGGGCTCAGCTAAGAGCTGAGCTTCTGCGCCATGTGTCATGGGCCAGGCTTGATCAACAGTGTTTGACCTGAGTCCTAGCTAAGCTGAAAGACCCAAAGTGATTTCCTTCTTGTGCCTGGCACATCTGCAGGACAGCTGGAAGGCTGCCCACAACTGTGTCCCTTTTCCTGTCCCTGAGTGTTTGGGCTCCAAGAGGCTGGAGGTGGAAGCCGCCAGTTCTCTTCAAGGCCTGCTCTGGAACTGGCACAGCATCTCTTCCAGAAGCTCTGCTGTTGGTTAGAGCATTGTGCGCAAACCTAGATTTGAGGGAATGGGAAAGGGACCACACCTTTGAGTCTCTTTTTTGTATTAAGTTTTCAATAAGGATTGTTGTATAAATTAATTGTTATCAGCTCCAGAGAAGAGGGTATAACAAGAAACAAGACAGTAGAATGTAGAAAGACTGAGTAGCCCTATTGGTATGGCTCCCAGATTAGCTCCCTTCTCACTGCTGAGGTATGTAACTAACAACTGGTGAATGAAGTTCATCATTTGACTTAGAATAGTACCTTCTCGGGTCTCTTGAAATTGCCTGAGGGATGTATATTGTATTGTTTTCAGTCGGTAACACCTTATGGTGAACTAATCATTTCTTTCCCCTGGGACTACTGGTAATAATCTATAAAATATCCTCAAGAGTTCAGTGGCACATCTTTTGTGCCCCCTGCTACTCAAGAGCCTGTTGTTTCAGGAAAAGAAAGACTGTGGGCATCCCTAGGAATGTTGAACTCAACAAATTTTATAACCTCAAACCATAAACAAAGATGGTTGACTTCTTAATTAACTTTTTGAAGAGCCTTAGCCTCTAAATTAACTTTCTTTTTTTATTTTTATTTTTTATTTTTTTTATTTTGAGACAGGATTTCACTATGCAGTTCAGGCCAGCCTTGAACTCACTTTGTAGCCCAGGCTGGCCTCGAACTCAGTGATCCTCCTAACTCAGCCTCCTGAGTGCTGGTAAATTAACTTTCTTCTTACTGTGTCACTCTAAATTCCAGATACCATAGTCAGATATTTAATTCCATAATTCTAAAACAATTAAGCAAAATCATTTTTGCCCTTTTTTCCTATAGATTTGTTGGTTGATGTACTGTAAGGTCAACTCTGCTTCACCTGCCTTTTTACTCCTAGCAAATACATTTTTATGGCATTTTTAACTAGATGTTAATTGTGTTATTAGGCTACAGTAATAATATTGTTCGTGTAACACCATAGATTCACAGTCTGTAATTTTTACTCCTGCGACAGGGCAGCAGCTGATAGACTAGGACAGCAACTGTGTGAGTTAATACTATGGGTGCAGCACAACTGTTTCCAGGAGGCGGACTGATTTGCAGACAGCCCCAGGAAAGCTTTGTCTGTTTGTTCACAATCCTGAAGCTTTCAGGAAATCCAAGTTTCAACAGTTTTAAAGCCTCCTTTGAACCTGTTTTCAACAGACACACATATCTTCTAAGCTAGAAAAATAAACAACCTTTCCACCAGTGTTGTGTGGCTGCTTGGAAAATATTACGAGTTTTAAAATGGGTGAGGAGTCTGCTTTGAGAGCCACCAGCAGGGTTAACGCATTCCAGCTGCAAATTACTCCCGCCTGTGCACTGGTGATGGCACGTTGCACATGAAGGAATAGGTTGTTCATCCTTGGGATTCTGCCACTTCCCCCCTTCAATTCAGGCCACTATATTTTGGGCCAAAATCTTCTACTTCTTTTAAAAATAACTTTTCCTAAATTGGGAAAATACCTGTTTTAGCTGAAAGACTTTGCATGGTATAGAAACTTTGGAAGAAAATAAGAGTTAGCTTTTTTGCAGTTCAGAATGAAAGCCTTCCGGTGCAAGTTGTGAAGTATGTAGGAAATGGGGCAAGTGGTGGTGTTTTATTGCTTTTAGACCCAAGCACCTTTGGCATCAGGACATTCCTGGCTGAGGAAGCAGTTTAGGCGCTGTTCTTAAGGCTGAGGCATTTCCTCCCTCCAAGCAAACTAGTCAGAACTTCGCATCAGCTGTCTGTTTTTTGTTAAAAGGATTCATAAAATGCTCTTTCAGAGTGTGTGCTTTTGGGAAATAATTTTTGAGTAAGTCTAAATGAGTTGTGTGACACTTCATGTGACAGAGGACTGCTCAAAATATTATCAAATACGGCGAGTAAACTATGTTCCTTTTTCCAAGATTGTAAATTAATTTCTACATATTGATATTGAGCATTGCTATACGACATTTCCAAATCTTGGTTGGCTTGACTGGTATGAAATACAGAAATATTCACCCTAATTAATTATAATCACCATCTTTGTTTTGAGTATAGATACAGTACCCTAGTAGATTTCATTCTCAGGCTAATTTTTAATTAGACCGCAACATGGCTTTTCCAGAAAATGTCTAGGTGTGAGTTAAAATCCTGAGGCATTTATCATATCATGTGTTCTTTCTAGATACACTTAAGATTTGTTTCTCACTTTTCTGCCCACCCAGTGCATTCTCTTTTGAAGTCAGCGTTTAACAGCATAGCTATAGAAAAAGAGAAGCTGAAGCAGATGGTTTCTGAGCAAGACCACAATAAAGGCCACAGTACGCAGATGGCCCGACTGCGGCAGTCACTGTCTCAGGTAAGGAGTGTTTGTTTTCACGTGTGTGACACGCTGCCCACTCGGTCAGGCAAAGGCTGGGGGTGGTGGCGTCAGTCTTGGGACGGCCCATTCCTCTGATGTTCTCTCCAGACACTGCAGTGCCAGTGTTGAACTTGGTTATCTTTCTTCCCAAAAATGTCAAGGTGGGAATGAAAATAAACCAAACTTGCTTGCACACATACCATTGTTATTTTGGTTAGTTGAATACTTAAATCATTTATAAGATAACCCTGGTTTAAAACAAAAAGCATCCAACTATATACACATGATTTACACATCCGAGATATATTTCAGAATATATTCAATCCAGTGGTAAATAGAACAAAATCTACTAGTTCTTCCATGCATCATTTTTTCCATTTAGATTTTAATCTGTTGAAAGTTAGTAATTACTATGAATTTTTTTTTCTTTTCTGATTTGTACCTTTGGGATTCTCTTTCTGTCTAAGATATGTTTTCTGAAGCTAGACTTTTGCATTTCAATATGTATTATATGGTTGATCTTGTTAATACTAATCAAGTCCCTTTTGCGTATCAAAATTCAGATTTCTGGTACAAATCCTTTAAATTTTTGCTTGTGTCTTTTTATGCTGAGCACTTCCTCTGAAGGGAACATTTTCTTCAGTTAGTCCATAAATGCTCTTATTTTAATCCTTTAAGAATTCAATGCTGTTATATGATTTTGTATGAGAACTCTGTGTTTATATAAAATATTATTCACTTCCTGGTGCCTTGGATCAGAGTGAAGGAGCAAGCAAATCCTGGGTAAGTGGGTCTCCGTGGGGATCAGATCCTGCTTGAATAAGTGACTTCAGTCCCTAAAAATCAAATGTAAACTGTATCTCCATGTCTTACGTACTTGAATCGTCAGCGTACTTTCAGTGTTAAGTTTTGTGTCCTGGATTGCTGCTACCTGGCCACACTTCCTGCGTTCACCACGGTGCCCGCTGCTTCCAGTGCTATGCCCGGGGCTCAGGAGCATGCGCATTGCCGCGGCACTATCCTCCCAGCCCGCAGAGGGGTTCACTCAGGAGAACCCTGAAAGGTTCTCTCCGGACTCTTCTCATGTCACAGAACTGTTCAGCCTTCAGTTGACATTAGTTGACCTTAGGAATCATTAGTGTCATGAAATAGTCAAACATACAGATATTCTCTTATGAACACATAAAATGCACTCTTGGTCCCCTAAATGTTGCTGTGTTTCCTTAATATGTGTTTAATGATGAAAGCTTAGGGATGTAAATGTACTTTAAAAAGTAAGAAAATTTGTTTCTTGCTTGCTGCTTGCTTGCTTTTATTTGCTTTTGGGTAAGAATCATTGCTAGAGGTCTAGGTTTGAGCTTCAGGTGAAATTAGAAGTGATTAGAGAAATTTTAAAAGTTATTCATTGTTCATTGTTTTGCTCAACTAACTATATAATAGCTATTATGCAAGATAATGGAACATTGTGTGTCTGGTTCCCGAGAAGCTCCTGGTTTGATTGGGAAGATGAGCAGGGGACGGTGTAGATGGGACCACACTGGAGCATCCAAAGCAACACATGGTCATATGGGCATCCAAGGCTCCATTTGTTCAGAAGAGTGGCAGATTCCTACTGAGAACCACAGATCAGACTCCCAGAATACACTAGGAAGGACCTACTGCTAACATGATAAAAGCTAAAAGAAATCAAAATTATATAAACTTGCATCCTTTAGGTTAAAATGTTTCCCTCTCTTGTGACAGCATCTTTATTTGCATCTAAAGTCAGGGCTTCAGTAGATTTTTGTTGGGCTTTTGGGATTTTGTTTGCTTTATTTAGGTCTTTTAGCCAAAGGGCTCAAAAGACATGAAAGACATTTGGCACTCTAAAGACTGTTGCATACTATCCTCTAGATAATTTGGTGCTTGAAACTGTGTATTGCCACAACATTTTAGCTGTGTTCACATTTTGCATCTACCCATACCCTTCAACTGGGCCAGGCACTCCTTCACTGACTATTTGACCACTGAGAGACTGGATTCTATTTTAGAAATTACCACAGTCTTTGCTTAGACATTCAAGTTTACTGATAGTTTATTCCTGTCTGATGATTCACTATCCATGATTAAATCACTGGAGAGGTGATTGAAGAATGGAGTGAATGAGGAAGTTACTCTAGGAATAGGTAATTGGATAGGAACCAGCTCATCAGGGTGGTCACAAAGGAATTTGGATTTGTCCTGTTGATGATGGAGAGAACTTGAGTATTAACTGGCTAATGATAATGATAGATGTTGAAAATATTACTGCATGTTTCTGTGCGTTAGAAAGATTAGCCTAACATGGTATGAAGTTGAATAAAATTGAAGCAAAACTAGTTGAGCAGACTCTTAGTATTCAAAATAATTCAAGAATGTCTTAAAGATGCTTGACGTAATTTTCCTGAACTAAGGAGATACCAGCATCTGTAGAGGAAAGGATGGATTTCAGAGATACTGAGGAGGAGTGATTGCTGGGAGATCAGCTGAATGTTAGAAAGATACAAGGAGACAGAGTCAGGTCCAGTATTTTTACTTAGATAGCTGGGTATATAATAGTTCTTTCTCCCAAGAAAGGGAACAAGAGGAACTGGTTTGTTAGAATTACACTATGAGTGATTTTGTGGATCGTCCAGCAGACAATTGACTACACAGATCTAGAGCTCAGAAGAGAGAAAGATGTGGGTGCCACAATATGTCGATGAAATTACACATATTGAGGAATAGTGTTTTCAATCTGAATAAAGGAGGTTCAGTGGTACTGGTGCTGTTTGTTATAGAAAATGTTAATATTTAAGAACAGGCTAAGAAAAAGGATTCTTTGCTGGAGACCCAGGAGAAGTAGTCAAGAAACTGAGAAGTGATGATCATTGAGGTCAAGAGTAGAGTTTTAATAGTCTTGAGACGGGAAAAGTTAACAGCATCTAATAAACGGCAAGTAATATATGGTCTGAATGTCAACCCTGGAATTTGTAGTCATTACAGCATGTCTAAAAGAATGAACCAGATGAAGATGTTGAAGGTGGGGTACAACTGATACAACCATCTCTGATAGCCAAATCTGTTTTCCCTGTCCTTACTTTAATACAGCATTTAAGATTGAAGAAATACTAAATAGCTTGAGTACATGGAGACAGATGCCTTCCATGCTTTGACTATGTTTTTATATTAATACAACTTCACATTATAGTGTGATTTTAAGGTAGCCTGAGGCATTTTTGGTCCACATTCAAGCATCATTAAATTCCCAGTTATCTTCTTCATGACCAGGTCTTCCCACAGAAAAGGCGAGTAGGAGAGAGATGGTATTTAACTTTAACTAGCCTCACATTTTTAAGCTTATATTTTATTTGACATAAGTCCTATTTGATATGTTTCTAATGATCAAAGTGCTGTTTTTCAATGAGGTATTTAAGTGTATCTATCAGCTCTGCAAATTCTGTCAGCTCTTTGGAAGTCACGTAGCATATAAAAGAATTGAAATTATTCTTTACTGCATGTTCAGCATAAATCATTCCTTGCCTTGAGTGACTAACAATGTGGAGGGCTAGACAGTTAAATGAATTCCTCTTCTAAAATAATATTACTTCCACAATCTGTATGTGTACAAACATGTATAAAACTTTGTTAGTTTATCCCCATGAAACTTAAATTAACTTTCACACCCAAAAGACAACATAGCTATTGGGCTTAAACTATTGGGCAGGCTATTTTATGCAGAATTTTTCCAGTATAGACTACCTTACTACATATCAGCTATAATTTCATGTCTGATTTTATGTAGTGCCGTGAACATCAAAGTCAAGTACCATAGTATATAAGACTGAGGCAACCTTAGCACCCAATTCTAGTTTGAGTTTATCTTCTGTGCACAGTGTATTACACTCTATCACTGTTACTAGTTTGATTTCTGGGCCCAGAATTTGTATAACTTTTTTGCTAAATATAAGAAATCAGATCCATACAAATGCAAGCAACAAAATATGACCCATCTACTCCAGCTAGAATTACCGTGTTTCATTAAATTAATATGCCATCAGTTGTTGGATGCATTATTATTTTGTGCATTACTGACAAACAAAAAGACCATTACTGTCAATTGAACTGATGCTTTGCTTCAAATATGCTCATTGTGAGGAGGAATGTGCATCTTAGAACCAGTGAAATATGGTGTGTATGAGAATGTGAGCAAAAAAAAAAAAAGTGACTTAGAGCACATAGTGGCATACTTCAAAATCCCATTTGTGGTATCTGTCATCCTTCCTGTCCACAGCATTTTACATACCCAAAATAAATATTCCATGATAGGATAGAAGTTCCAAATCTATTTATTTGTTTCTGAATGCCACAGTTCCTGACATTTGAGCAAATGTGTTGTGCATGAAGACAGTTCTCATAGCATCCTTTACATCTTAAAGTATCTGTCATGTTTAAATTGCTGTCATTTTGTTTAGCAATATTTAAAAAGCCTTGTAGAGTTTTTACCCATTGACCCTGTAGGTCATGTTGCTGTGACTAGTCTAAGGAAGTAATGCTGAATATAGAAAATGATTATGTGCATAAATATTCGTGGCAGCATTATTTACTCCAGTAAAAATATTACAAGTGTAATAATAGGAAATCATTGCTTATTATGCAACTAAATTATATTTCTGAAGAGCTCGCAACATAAAAGAAATGCTTACGTGCAAAGAATAAGGGGCAAACACAAGGTGCAAACTGTGTACCCAGTAAAAAATATGAAAACATGAATAAAAAACAAGTTAGAAAGAAATATACCAAGGCACCAGCAATTGACTAGCAAGATTAGAAGTTTTAAAAATATTTTTCCACGTTTTGCATTTTCCAAATATAATAGTATTTTTAACTGAAAAAAATCAAAGGCAGTTGTAAAGAGATACCCAGCATTTGGTTTTTGAGAGTCTTTGACAGTTTCCCCACTTACTTTCTCACTCACACTGAACCAGTTTTACTTTTATCCAATGTGGTTGCTTCTGTGATAATTCACTCTTGCAATATGTTTCAAATCTTTCTTGTTTCCTTCCCAGACCCACAATTCCATTGAGTAAAATGTTTATAACAGTCTCACCCAGTCTAAGGCAAATTCTCACCATTGCCTGCAGGGTTAGTAGCTACATAAGTAGGGATTTAGGTCATTGATTCTGGCACACAGCTCAAAATGGCAACTTCTTTTCTACATTGAGAAGCAACTGTATGTTTCTGGGATATATTTGATTTGAGTGTGAAAGACACTGCCATGAGGAAATGAACACACTATGCGGGGTTTTTAGTGCAGTTCAAGCTTGCTTGAGTGAGTCGTGAGCAAACCTGCTTAGGGAAAACTTTACAGGTCCTGGCTCCCAGCCGCTCACTCCATCAGGCTTTGGCCCTACAGCCACTAATAGACTAATGCTATTACTGTCAGGTCTCAGTCGCTTTTCTTGCTCATTGGCTGGTGCCACTGGCTGGTGATCTGCCTCCTTTTTCCTTGTTTTACCACTGTTTGCTCTCCTTGAGGACATTCGCTGCATGATTTCAGCCTTCTTCTGGGCTCTCTTACGTTAATTATCACCGAGAGCCTCCTTCCCCTGACAGTACTTGTGTTCTTCAATATTCCCACTATTTCTGTGGTACCAGTACAGAGAAAAGCGTTGAGTTGGGGGGCGGGACATCCTCCTGTGGTCCTGAGCATGCCCTGAGAGTGCCCTACCACACAGCTCTGGGCATTTGACTTCTAAAACAATCTGTATGTTCAAGGCAAAAGGAGGAGCCAGCCTGGGTAAGGTGCACGGAAACACGCTGTTGCATGTTCCATTGCTGGCTTCCTTCTACCCTTGGGGCTGCCAGGGGTGGATATTTATTTCATGCTTTTTGTGCTATGTAATAAAGTTTCTCCACCACCACATATATATTATCAGCAAAAGTATTCGTTTTAAACTTTTAGCTTTGAATTCCATACACATATGTTTGAAATAATAGAAGCAGGATGGAGTCTTCAGCTTTTGTGTCGAGTCTCTGAAGGAGGATAAGGACTAGAATGCATTGCCATATATTTGAAATAGAACCAAATACTACTTACTTGTGGAACAATATTAATATTTTGGTAATCAACTATAATTCTTTACCAATAAGGGTAAATGATGATAGACCCTGGGCTTTAAATTTTAGATATAATTTCAAAAAATTTATTTTTGAAGTTTGAAAAAATTAAAGAATAAAAACTTCTTTTATTCATCTCAATAAGAAATACTTTAACCAGAATTTCTCTTTTACTGCCTCGCTACCAATTTGCTACCCATTTGTCAGTTGAAGAGAGTTTCAACAATAAGAGAATTGATTAATAAGAAACATTAATTTAAAAAAAACTTCAGATTATCAGATTATTTTGTCATTTAATGAGTAAATAAACTTTCCATTTAATGTAAAAATATTTTTCAAAAAAAATTTTTTTTTCTATTAGCCAAAGACTTACAATTAACCCATTGGAAACACAGAAAGCATTCTATCTATCGTGTAAGAATCAGAAACAAACCAGGATTATTTTTACATTATCCTGGAATGGTACTTGCTCAGCAGTATAGGATTTAATGTTTCAATCAAATTTGAAATGGGCTTTAAAATTTATCCAGTACCATTGGCTTATTTTTTACCTAAAGAAATTGAGATGCAGCAAAACTAAGCTTCTTGGTCAAGACAGTTACCCTTTAAATCATGAAAACCTCATTTTTGATTCCCAATCCAGGATTTTTTATTTTTCACATTGCATCTAAGAAAAAAAAATTTTTTTAAAAAAAAGACATTTTCAGATTTAAAAAACACTTCTCCCTCATTTTCTATTGATATTAATGGCTACAAGTTATCCCACAGCCTTCACACATACCCATTAAACAACAGGATGGTATTTAGTAAATAAAGAAAGGGCTTATATGAGCATTTGACATTTTTAAATATCCAGAGAAAGCAATTTTACACTTTCCTCAAAACAGCAAACTTGTGTTTAACATCCCCATGCTGGAGAAAAGCTTTTCTTGTCCTTGCCCTTGAGTTTTTGTCAGATTGTTTCATTAACATCATTCCAGCAGCCACAGAAGGTACAGTCACTTTGAAGGAGCCATTAGTTAAGGTTTGTATAAAACCCTCAGGTTAAGACTGGAATTCTGCAACTAAACCCATCAAGCAGTGTGCCTTGAGGCCGCCCACTCGCACAGGGGCAAAATAGACCTGGTTCCAAAGAGTTCAATAACCGAGACAATTTACATACACTTCTGGGCAGAGAAATAATAAAAGAACAAGTAAAGAAGTCTATAGTAGTCACAAAGGATAAGATTAACGTACTTTTTATTTTTTTTTCTAATTTTAAATATTTGAGACTTTTGCTCTAAGAAAAATTATCCTGAGCTCTTTTGCTGTTTTGCAGAATGAAAAGATATTAGGAGTCTTCCTTTGAGGCACATAATTTTTGTTTTTTCGATTTTTGTTTTTTGTTTTTTTCTACTAAGACCATAGTTTTCTTTTTTTTAATTTTAAACAAAACGAAAGTAAGAAACCAAAGCAAAATAATTTCACAACCAGTCAATGAAAGAGTAACAATCATCAGCACATTGCATATTATTGTATTCACAGAAACCATTTAGGATAAAAATATAGACATGAAACATTATCCAACAAATTATTAGCACAAAACTTTTGCTTCAGTGAATCAAGAGAAACCAGCTATAGGACCATCTTTTTTATTATGATTGCTCTGTTGTTTTCAAATAAACATTTCGCATTAAAAATGAAGTCTGAAGATGACGCTGAGAAAACTACTTTTCACTCAAAATTTTTTTTCATTAACTGTCTTAACTAATTTTTTGTATACATAGATTTTGTTTCAGTTCATCACACAAATACAACAATGTGATAGTCACATATGTGTGACTTATTTAGTTCACTGAGAAGTATATTTTCAGTACTCATCCATTTAAGAATGAAAAAGTCTAATTTATCCTTCTTTATAGCTGAGTAGTATTCCATTATATAGAAATACTACATCTTTTTTATCCATTCCTCAGTTGAGGGACATTTAGGTTGTTTCCAAGATCTAGCTATAATAAACTGGGCAGCTATGAACATAGGTGCACATATATTGCTGTGGTAGGATGTTTTTAATTTTTTGGGGAAGATACCCAGAAGGGGAATAGCTGGGTCAAATGGGACCTCCAATCCTAGTTTTTTGAGGAATTTCCACACTGACATCCACAGTGGTTGCACCAGCCTGCATTCCCACCAACAGTGGAGAAGGGTTCCTTTTTGCCCACAGCCCCTCCAGTATCTGTTATTGGTTGATGTCTTAATACTAACCATTCTTTCT
The DNA here is from genome assembly GCA_004363535.1 of Dasyprocta punctata. Lineage (NCBI taxonomy): Eukaryota > Metazoa > Chordata > Mammalia > Rodentia > Dasyproctidae > Dasyprocta > Dasyprocta punctata. The sequence continues at coordinate 33,588 of RJWM01016019.1, read as the reverse complement.
GGGGTGAGGTGGAATCTCAGTGTTGCTTTCATTTGCATCTCTCGAATGGCCAGTGCTGTTGAACATTGTTTCACGTATTTATTTGCTGTTTGTACTTCTTCATCGGAGAAGTGTGTGTTCATCTCAGATGCCCATTTTTGGATTGGGTCTTTAAATCTTGAAGGACTGATTTTTTTAAAGTTCTTTATACATTTTCTATATTAATCCTTTATCTGAGGGACAGCTGACAAACATTTTCTCCCAGATTGTGGGTAGTCTCTTCACACTGTTGGTGGTTTCTCTTGCTGTGCAAAAGCTTTTCTGTAGGATGAGATCCCATTTGTTAATTCTTTGTGATAATTTCTGTGCAGTCTGGCTTTTATTTATAAAGTCTTTGCCTACATCAATGTCTTCAACAGTTTTACCTACTCTATTTTCCAGCAGATTTAATATTTCTGTTTTAATGTTGAGATCTTTAATCCATTTAGATTTTAACTTAGTACATGGTGAAAGATATGGGTCCAATCTTAATCTTTGGCATGTGGAAAGCCAGTTTTTCCAACACCATTTATTAAAGAGGCTATCTTTCACTCTAAAATCAGGAGCAAGACAAGGATGTCCACTCTCTCCACTCTTATTCAACATAGTTCTGGAAACTCTAGCCAGAGCAATTAGACAAAGAAAAAGAAATAAAAGGAATGAAGATAGGAAAGGAAGAAGTTAAACTAGCATTATTTGCAGATGACATGATACTCTACCTAGAAGATCCCAAAAATTCCACCAAGAGACTTGTGGATTTAATAAACAGATTTAGCACTGTAGTTGGTTACAAAGTCAATACTCAAAAATCAATAGCATTTTTGTACACGAATGACAATCTCACTGAGAGAGAAATTAGGGAAACAATACCTTTTATGATAGCATCCAAAAAAATGAAATATTTAGGAATCAATCTAATGAAAGATGTAAATGACCTCCATACTGAAAACTATAGTACTCTGAAAAAGGAGATTGAAGAGGATATTAGAAGATGGAGAGATATCCCATGCTCTTGGGTAGGAAGAATCAATATAGCCAAAATGGCCATAGTTCCAAAACTGTTATACAGATTCAGTGCAATCCCAATCAAAATACCAATAACATATCTTACAGAATTAGAGAAAACAATCCTAAAATTCATCTGGAACAAGAAGAGACCTAGAATAGCAGAGGCAATCCTGGGCAACAAAGACAAGACAGGGGACATCACAATTCCTGACCTGAAATTATACTATAAAGCTACTGTGATAAAAACAGTGTGGTACTGGCAAAAAAACAGGCCTAAGGATCAGTGGAATAGATTAGAAGATCCAGAAACAACTCCAGACACACTAAGCTACCTTTTCTTTGACAAAGGTGCCAAACACACTCACTGGAAGAAAGATAGCCTTTTAAATAAATGGTGTTAAAAAAAAAACTGGCTTTCCACATGTTGAGGACTTAAGATTAGTTTTTCTAATTCATCCCTGCTTTCTCAGATAATCAGGAGCCTATTTCCTCCCATCCCCAAACATAATAGCTATTGTTTCTGTATCTACCTTTAATCCATCTGTACTTGACACACCAGATCAAGTGTATTACATATTTGACACATTTTACAAATTAGTTTTGAAGACTTTAAAGAAAAGCCAAAGCTGCACATGAACACTTCTGCCCTTAAAAAGCAAGAGCTGGGCTGAAGGGAGAGAAGAGCTGGTGGGGACGGAGGGCGGGGGTCACCTCCTGCTCCATGCTCAAGGGGCAGGCCCTGCGGTTCAAGCTCAGAATCTTGCTCCTTTGTGTCTACCCTGGGTGCTTTAATAGGTGCCGTTATAATTATGATGTACATGTATTGGTTCACTGCATGCATTGACTCCAGATGAAGCAGACGCTGTCTTAGTAAGCCCTGACATTGACCTTTTAAAACATTGACCTCCACATCCAATGACTAACTGTAATGAGAAGGGAAACAATCGCCAGTCTTTTCACTGGGCCTTGACCTCACACAGGTGTTATACTTGAGACTTGGTGAAATTCTGTGACCCACACCTATCTTATCTAATGTAACGGATCTGCATACAGCAGTGTGGTGTGCACTTCCAGGGCCTCGCTCAACTTTGGTCCACAGGGACCCCGTAGGGAGGCCACATCACATAAAGCTGTTCTAGTCTTGTAATAAATGCAGCTGTTGCACGTACTAACCTATGAATAGCAAGTGGTGTTTCGTCAGCACCCACTCAAGTGTGTTAAAAGTGGTGTGATACAGCTAGCTTAGAGTCAGTTTGCTGTTGTCTTGTGTTCTTTATTATGGTTGTCTGTCTGCACTGGTCAGCGAAGGCTGCTTTAGTCTGCACTTGAGTTAGTTCCACTACACTGTTGTGTATATTTGTTGTATGCTCCCAGCAAATGAAAATACAGCTGTTTGCTTTAACCAGATTAAATATAATTTTATAAACTAAAGCCTGTTTATTACTCATGGCATTTCCACAGAATTCTTACAATAACTACCTAGCTTTGAAATGACTGTCAAACTTTAGAGATAGAGAAGGTGGGGGGAGAGGGAAGAAAAGAGAGAGAAAGAGAAAAGGAAAGAATTTTCATCCCAGACTGTAAAAAGAAATATATATGTGGTGGTAGATTAGACTTAGATGTATGGGCCTAACGGTAAGAGAGATAAAATTCCGTGTATCATTTTTATAAAGTCCACTAACTCGGCCCATGAGTCTACTCAGTAGTGATCTTACAGTACAAACAGAATACCTTAATTCTAAGCTCTCTATTTCCTTCTTACTGATAGGATCTGACTCGATCATTCTAAAAGTAAGAGCATCACAGATGTTGTTGTCAAAGTTATACCTGTGTGCTCGTTATGTTTTATGCTTGCTTGTTAATATGAAATTACAAGTGTGGTTTTTGTTGTTTGAAGGCCCTCAACCAGAATGCTGAACTAAGGAGTCGGTTGAATAGAATACATTCAGAGTCTATTATTTGTGATCAGGTTGTCAGTGTAAATATTATTCCTAGCCCTGATGAGGTAAGATTCATTTTTAATACCTATTTCATAGCATCTAAGTTTGCTGAATATTCCTCTGTCCATTTTTGTTCAATTCTTTTACTATTAACAGTATTCATTCCATAAATACTTGTGTTGCTGACAGTTCAGTGTTCTTTGGAATACAGAATCTACATGAGTTTGGCATCATTTATTCTTGGTGATCACTGTCTTATTTTTACTTACTCCTGTGTTCCCATAATGTCACCAAATATTTAATTTCTATATCTATTCCAGACTGTTACTTTTCATCCTTTATCTAAGATGTTCATTATCATTCATGGCCAATGAAATATTGAAAAAAAATTTTTTAATTGAGAACCTGCTAAGTAGAGGTTTCCTAATAGTGGGACATAGTGTCATCCCAGTACTTGGGAGGCTGAGGCAGGACTCTGTCTCAAAATAAAGAAAACACAAAGACTAACTCAATTAAAAAAAGAATCCTGGGGATGTATCTCAGCATACGGCCCTGGATTCAATCTTTAATACTGAAAAAAAAGAAATGTTTCAATTATGGTTTAGAAAGAGAAGTCAACTGACCTTACTAAGATGATACTAATGGTGCTGCTCCTGCCCTACTAGTGACAATGGTAATTAATAGCTAATGGGTGTCAAGTGAATGCTTACTGTGTGGTAGGCATTGTGTTAACCGCTTGGTATGTGTAGTCTCATCTGACCCTTGAAATAATCCTCTGAGATAGGTTATTCCATTTTTTGCGTTGAAGAAATGGTAAGAGAATAGGAGAACATTCAGAACATTCGGGGTGTGTAATTGTATTTATGAACCTTTATAAAGTGATTATTTTATAGCCATGAGAACTTCAACTTTTTGATAGTAATGGTACAACTTTGTACACAATGATACTTGTAGGTGAATTTTAACTAATACTATAAGGTCATATTTAAACCAAAATCACGTTTCACTAAAAATCTCCAGATGTGAGGATTCTGTCATCCAACTACTTAGGATAGATTGTCCCGAGGTGGTTTATCTTTGACCTTAGTTACCTATTCTGTGTCTGCTCATCTCCAGGTATCTGGTGACATTTATATTCACTCAGCTGCTCAAAATTTAGAAATGTTTCTAAATTTTATCATTCAAAAGTTATTTACCAATCTGCAGTTTAAGTCTTTTCACATGTAATGTATATTAGAATATGTAAATATGCATTTACGTATCTTCCTGATATAACTCACATCATTTCCTTGAAAACAATATTTTTCACATAGAGCTTAAAAATGCAATCTGCAATGAGGTTCAATACCTTTCCACTGTGCCTTTTAGAATCTTTAGTAATACAGTAAAAGGAATCTTAAACTGTTGCAACTGAAAATGATTTGTGATCACCAATCTTTTAACACAGTGTGGATTTCTTTAGAAATTCAGCCAATGCAAAGGAATAGTTCTCCAATGGGAACAAATGACAGTAACATGTGCTTCTCTTTTCTTAGCCTGGCGAGCAAATTCATGTCAGTCTCCCCTTGTCCCAGCAAGTAGCCAATGAGAGCCGCCTCTCCATGTCAGAATCAGTGTCTGAGTTCTTCGATGCCCAAGAGGTGCTCCTGTCTGCAAGTTCATCAGAAAATGAGGTAAGGTGTGTTGACCTCTACTGCTCGTGACCGTGAGTTTGAGTTAAAGAGAGTAAGATTGTGGAATTTTTTGGTGGTTGTGGTTGTATTTTACATCCTAGTAAGATGCTCAAATTGTAGGAGAATGGAAAGCATGCAAACTATATTGGTTCCCATTTTGCTGAGCATTTGACCATTCTTTTGGGTGCCAATTTATTAACTTTACATTTTAATGAGTATAAAGGAAAAAAGTCAAACATTTATTCTGACTTTTTTCTATGATTGCTATTTTAGAATAACCAAAGGGTTGGTGATGGAGTTCTTTATGAAAGGAGACTAGCTAAAAATGTAAGAAGAATGGGAGAATTAAAAAAATCACCATTCAGGCAGGCACATAGACATCCATATTATGTATCTTTGCCAGTGACATAAATTGGAGGTTAGAAGAAGAGTGTCTAGCATATACCTAGCTGGGTGATTATGGTTCTCGCAGGTTAGCCATTGGCTGCCACAAAAGCTATATTGGATTGTTCATTTTTGTGAGTCTTGGCCGGGTCTTAGAAACTGGGGACCTCTTTCTTGGGCTGGCTGTGGAAATTAATTTCGTTACTGAAATTTTCTCAAGTATGCTTTGAGTTTTGTTTTGCTTTGTTTTGTTTTGTTTTTTCATTAGAGAAGCAACCAGAACTTTCCCACATAATCAGTTAGTACTTTTATCATTTGGTATTGAAAATTTGTACATTTTATGAAAAAAATAGTTGCTAAATATTATTTCAATAAAATAGTTGGAAAAGCAACATCCTAACAATTGGTAATAGTTATTTTTGGATACTTAGAATTATAGGTAATTTTAGAAACAAATATAAAATGGAATGGAGAAACAAATAATGAGTACATATCATGTTTATAGTGGGGGAAACGTCAAATAGGATTCTTATATCAGGTGCTGAATTTGTTAGCATACCAGGGCAGGTACCTGCCTCTGTGATCTCCAGGCGGGCCTTAACAGGTTCAGAGAGTTTTCCATTTACAAGCAAGTGGGCTAGTTTAATTATGTGTAGTGGTAATTGATGCTGTCAGATGGACAAAATAATAATACTTGGCATTACTGTCTCTTTCTCTACAGGCAAATCTGCAGGACAAGTCTAGTGGTAGTCAGGAGCTGCTTAGTGAGCAGTGAATGAAAGCAGAAGGGAACTGAGTGACCTTTCAGGCCAGGAGGGCCAGATGTTATGGCTCCATTCCCCCTCCCATTTATAGGGATAGTCTGCTACACAGATAGGTATTTGTGTCCCCACCCTCGGGGTCCACCATTTTTTGTGGCTGACTTTTTGAGTTCCTGCTGCTGACCCAGTACTCCATCCTTTATTCAAGTTACAGTCAAACTTCACTCTACCTTACCTGAGCTCACACCCACCATCCAATGACTTTGTAGCCTCTCTCTCTCTCTCTCTCTCTCTCTCTGAGAGCAAATTTATTTCCCTGTTTGCAAGTTCTTGGTGCTCACCCAGTTGGGTATCCAAATATTGTTTTCTCTAAGAACTAGAAATACAGAGGTGAAGATGATAGGCAGCAAATTATTGCATAAGCCCAAGCAAGATGTTGGTGCTACCCTCGGGGAGAATCGAAGCTAGTGGCAGCATCCCTAGAGGACCGAGCAGGGTCCAGGGCAGCCTGGAGATGATACATTTACTTTGAGGCATCATGAGGTCACTTGCCAGGTCTAAAGGGGCAGAGCAGATTTAGAAAGAGTCAGCCAGGATTCACAGAACTGGCTACCTATGAGACACTGCCACCTGGGAGCTCATAGAACCTCTAATGCTGTGTGTCAAAAAAAGAATCAACAAACCCCTTCCCCACATATCACCACCATCCCAAATAAAACCAGTCCACCCATACCCTTCACTGACTGTTTTAGGCTCTTCTAACTAAATATTCACATCATAATTGAGTGTTTTTCTCCATCCCATTTTTTTTCTTCCAGCTGCTCATATAAACTCACTCATCACTCTGCCATCTAAAACCCTCACGTCCACACCTTGTCCTGTAGCTTCACTGCCTCCACTCCAATCCAGTCCCCCATCTTTTCTCCGCCTGGATAACTGCACAAATCCCGTAACTATTTTTCTTGCCTCTTTTCTTGTCCTCGCCAGTCCTTTCTATCAGGTCCCCATTCTTCAGTGTCCTTAGGATAATACCCTGATTACTTAGCTATCCACAAGACCTTTGTAATCTGGTCCTGCCCTTGGGTGTAGCCTTGTGCTTCCTCTATTCTGGAGTGTTCCAGCAGCCAACAGAGTTACTTCTGGAGTTTTTGAGTTGCTAAAGACACCTTGTAATTGTCCTTATAGAAGTGATTCTCTCCTGCAACCCACCCTGGAAAGCACTGAACTTCACACCCCCTCCTTATGCCCTGGTTTTTACAGATTGATCAAAACAAAACAAAACAAAAACTGTTTTTACATGCCTCTTCTCTTATAACAATCTTACGGGGCTAGGTCAGGAGATAAACTCAAGTGACAGTCACTATGATGTTCTCGGAGTTGCTTCTTCACTTTAGCAAAACTTGGTTAGTGAGTGAACCTCATCTGTCCTGGTCCCTAAGTTTCCTTCTGATGAGATCCCTCCAGAAGACCCCTTGAGTCTCCACACTAACGCACTTGGCAAGCCAGCCCAGAGAGTTTACTGTGTGTGTGTCAGCCCTAGTGGCAGCTGCAGCGTCAGACCAGATTGCGTGTCCTGCACTCCAGTTGTCAGCAAAGATTGGCCACTGCACTTGCATCCACTCTGGCTGCAGGGCTTCCACCAGAGACACATACCTTCAGCCCCTTCTCTTCTTTACTCAAAACCCACCTTCAGTGAAGCCCACAGCCACTGACCCATCTGTAATCAAGAGCTATCATTCCTCCTCTCTTCTCACCTTTTATATCCCACTTTTCTCCTTATTTTTTCCTTCATACTTGCCAATATCTAACAAAATATATATTTCACTTTTTTCCCCACTGGTCTCTCCACTAGAATTCACTGGAGACAGAGACTTTTCCCACTGTGTCTCCAACACTGGAGGAAGCCTGGTGAACCTGGAGCAGATACTCAATAAGTATTTGCTAACTGAACAGAGGAGGCAGAATCTCATCTCTCACACGTAATTCTGAGATGCATCAGGGCATTAGCTGTCTTACATCCACATTCTCCATGACTGAAGGGAAAAGGGACCATTTGCTTTAAACAGTTCCCAGTTGATCCTCAGCACCTGTTAAAAGAAAATGGTCTCTTGTCTCCAGAATTATCTTTTGGCCCTATACCTGTGTTTTAACTTATTTCTGCACTGCTATATGCCTATATGTTTAGACAAAAAATGTTTCCTGGATTCTTTTGAATCCTAAAGTTTGTAAAGAGAATATTTGGCTCTAAGATTTCTTGACCATAAGGGATAAGACAAATTTTATTATAGTACCAAGATCCTTGTTCTAGGTACAGGATGACATGAGAGGATCACATCAAGACAACCCCAGCTGCGCTATTGCCCACACACATGCGTATGACATTGCATGACTTTCTTGGGGCCCACTGTTATTGTAGAATTCTTTTATACCAGTGGCATTTTGTCATCTCTTTGATGTCTTAGTTTGATAAAGGATCAGAAATTGAAGGAAATAGATCATTTTGTAGTTTTGTAGGATAAATATGAGTGTTTCTTAACAAACAAACAATAGACGTGCATCCACTATGAATTTGATTCACAAGGTCAGTTGTCTCCTAAACATACTTTAGTGTTATTAGCTTTTTTTTCTGAGAAATTGAATAAAGATTTTCGTTTACTTTTTTCCCTCTGCTAAAATAAAAAATCTTCGGTGACCCTGATTGCTTATCCTTCAGCTCTTTTGCAATCCATGGAAATTGTGCGAGCCAGGTACAGTGGGAAAATAGGGATCAGAAAAAGATTTTATTCTCAGTTTGCTTTTATTGACTTACTGTGTGCCACAGTTAAACTTCCATTGCTTATTCATACATGCAATCATTCTGTCACTCTAAATATGTGAACTCATTTCAGCTCTAATTTTAAAAACAACAGCAAATCCAGAAATTTTAAAGGTAAATACTAATTGTTTTTATTGCACAGATTTATTTTTATGACAAAAAAGCTGTCATAAACAAAGTTTAAAAATACATTGTAAGCCGGAGATAAATGCGGGTGTATATAACAACAGAAAAAAATGTGTGAGCCGGTTAGTGGCACCTACCTATAATCCTAGCATTTTAAGAGATTGAAGCAGGAAGATAACAAGTTCAAGCCCAGACCAGGAGACTTAGCAAGACCCTGTGTCAAAATAAAAAATAAAACAAAGGTTGTGGTCGTAGCTCAGTGCAAAGGCCCTGGGTTCCATTCCCAGTACCATAAAAAAGAACAAAAAGAAAGAGAGATGAATGGAGAGATGGAGGAAGGAAGGGATGGATGTATGAAAGATAAGGAAATAAATTCTTGAATGTTAAGGAGATCTTTTTGCAAATTAAGTATACTGGTAGAAAAAAATGATAATGTACAGTGGCTAAGTAGACGTGGAAAGATGGATTTTCCCCAGTTCTACTGGAGACAGCAAATTAATGCAATCTTTCAGGAAAACAATTTGGCAACATAGGGCTAAAGCCTAAAAATGGTTGATTCGGTTATAGAAATTTTAATGAAATCAGCAAGCAGAATTACAAAGGTGTTTAACTATGTATTATTGGTAACAGCGACATGTGGGAAACTACTTCAGTGCTGATTAAATTCCTTGTATTACAAATGTTCAATGAAATATTCTGTCTTTCCAAATAAAGATGAAGAGCTATGGCCACTGTAGAGGAATTACATTCAGAATGCTGTGAAGCAATGTAGAAACCAATTCCTTTTTCAGCGTCCAGAGATAATTGTATCAGTGTGTTTATATAGGCATTTGAAATTGGGGCATAGCATCCAACCAAATGTTAAACATAGTTATCTTTAGAGATGAGATGATGGGTATTTTCATACATGTCTGTTTACTCCCATGTAATTTCTAATATCTTTGCAATAAGATTGTTTTGTTTTTTATGTTTAGGAAAAATAGATGTCTTCTTTGAAAAAAATGTCTTCTATGAAGAAAGTAAATACTAACAGTGTTCTTGTCCATAGTAAAGACATTGATCTTCCCTTTTCTCTCAAAGTTCTTGTATTTTCTTGTCTGCTTTGTTTCTCACCCCTCTGAGTATGTACTTTGGTCTTTAATTTTATTTTCATGTTAATTTTGGTTCCATTTAGTTGCGTGTTTTTCTCATGAAGAGAGTGGCTTCATTCTTGATGTCTCTCCAGCCCTCACGGAAGCCATCTGATTCTAAACTGTCAGTTTCTTACCCAGATCAGTGCACTATCCTCGCATTTGGCCTCCCTAGGAAAGCTGCCAAGGATCCTCCTGAAAACTAAATCTGACTCTAGCATTCCCTTGCATTTCTGTTGATCCTTTATAATAACCCATCGGGTTGTATGTGAACCATTTATGTTGGCATGTAAAGCCCATCGCTGTGGTACCTGCCTCTTGTTCTCCTCACTCTTTGCCGTAGCCACTCTCTACTTCCCGGAGTTTCTAGGATAAATGTTTGCCTCGTGGTCTTTGCCTTTCCACGTTCTCCCGCTTCCTGTGCTTCTCTCCCTTGTAAGGACTAGACAATGCCTATTTGTTCTCCAACACCCAGTTGAGGTGTCTTTACACCAGGCAGCCCCTCCTGCAGCCTCTAGAGGAAATCGCAGGGCCTCCTTTTACGAACACTCTTGGTGTCCTGATGCATTTCTGCTTATGTTGTCCTTCCCCAGCTTGCCCTCCCACTGAAGGCAAGTTGCTGTGTTCGACAATGATTCCTTTCTAGCAGCCCAGTATCCTGGCCCATGGGAGACCCTCAAATTGCACATGTGCCGACTACATTTCCCACTAGGACCTCAGCTTCTCACTTGAATAATACTTTGATATTTTTAGTCACTTGATTGCTTGAGCTTTCAAGAAAAGAATCAGAACAACCCTTCTGTGTTCTTCCTTTCCTTCTTCAGGCTTCAGATGACGAGTCATACATCAGCGATGTGAGTGATAATATCTCAGAAGACAACACCAGTGTTGCAGACAATATTTCTCGGCAAAGTATGCACCACTTGAGCATCCAGGTTCCTCTGTCTGCATGCCAAATTACAACCCCTATGAACTCATAAGCAGTGCTTCCCCTCTTACCCTTCCTAATTGTTCCTTTTCCAACTGATTCCATAATTTTTATTTTGTATAATCTGTTGAGATAAAGAGTTGCAAAAATCTGTTAAATGTATGTTTAAGGGAAGAAGTTTTACCTCTTGCTCATACCCAAAGTGTAAATTCTTATTAAATATATATATTTTATTTGACTTTTCTTAAGTAATATTTTAAATATATTTAACACCTACTTTTAGTAACCATATTCTGATGTCTTGTGCATTTGTTTGCAACCTCGAATAGACATATTGTTTGTTCTTGAGAAAGTACAGTGTAATGAAGGCTCAAGAAAGGTGTAACCATCAGAGTTATTTTCCTCCCTGATATTGTGAAATCCAAAAGGCAAAGTCTCTTCTTTCACTGTGATTGTCCCTCTGCCAGTCCTGAACGGGGAGCTTACAGGAGGCGCCTTCCGAAATGGGCGGCGTACGTGCCTGCCTGCCCCTTGCCCCGACACCAGTAACATTAACCTGTGGAACATCTTGAGGAACAACATCGGCAAAGACCTGTCCAAAGTCTCCATGCCTGTAGAGCTCAACGAGCCGCTCAACACACTGCAGCATCTCTGCGAGGAGATCGAGTACAGTGAGCTCCTGGACAAAGCTTCAGAGACTGATGATCCCTACGAGCGTATGGTAATCAACAACTGGGCCGTGCCCTTAGGACCTGGGATAAGCCACGAGCCATTGTGATGACACATTTGGTTTTTGCATAACATTCTCACTATGTAGGTAAGACAGGAATTGCTTGGGTTGCAAAATCAAGGAGGGACAAAAAGTTCTAGATGGCTGTCCTGGAAGGTGCACGTGTTGTGACTTCTCTGCAGTCACGAGTATTTCTAAAGTTAGAATGCAAAGGTGTTGTACTCCTTAGATGTTGAAGTCATGCTGAGCCTTGCTTTCTTAGCTTTTCCTGAGTGCCAAGAGAGCCCATCTGTGCAGGAACTTAGTTCTGAGAAAGTAATTTGCTCTTGGTACCTTGCCCTTTACACTGTATGACTGGAAAACTGGCCCGGCCTCTGACAAGGACCACGGCTCCAGCCCTCATGCATGTCCTGCAAAGTTGATGCAGACAACATAACCTATAAGCTGGACTCAGGACCTCTGAACTTTGTGAACTCTGTAAACTGGGTGACTATTTGAATGGAGAACACTTGTTCTCTGGGGCCGGCTGGTTCCTGTAGCAGTGGTTTAACCTCATTTGAACTTACTTTTTGCCCATGAGTTCATGAAAATTTATGTAAATAATAGAAGATGCAAATGGCATCACGTCAGTACCCATCAACACAAGTGTATAAAACCTAGAGGAGTAGAGACCAACAGACCTAGCAGCGGTCTCTCCTATATTATGTTCCTTTCTCAAATGTTTTAACAGGTTCTCGTTGCTGCCTTTGCGGTTTCAGGCTATTGCTCCACCTATTTCAGGGCAGGAAGTAAGCCATTCAACCCAGTCCTGGGGGAGACTTACGAATGCATTAGAGAAGACAAGGGATTCCGATTTTTCTCAGAACAAGTAAGTGGGCTTTCTGTATAGGTTGGAGGGCAATCTGGTGATGGAAACACCTTTGGGCAGCTGTCCATTTGGAGTGGGTTATGGAACTGATTAACAGAAAACTCACTTAGCTTATTTGCACCATCACCACCATTAAGAGTTCCAAGTACTCTTTGCTTCAGGGTGAAGTCTTGAAAGCTACAGATTGACTGATATATCTTGAGCATAATTTACTTACAGAAATGCTTTAATTATAGTTTTCACTGGTGGTGATCGTTTTTCATCATAAAAATATATATCATCTATGGAATTTTGACACTGTTATCATCGCCTTCTTTGTTTTTTTCTTAATTACCAGGTTAGCCATCATCCACCCATTTCTGCTTGTCACTGTGAATCAAAGAATTTTGTGTTTTGGCAAGGTCTGTATCTCAATGATGATTTAAAGTCAAATGTATGTGCCTATGGAACAGTTTCTAGCTTCTCAATTCATTGTACTCAGTTTGGATTTCTACCCTTCAATTCAGAGGCTATTGGAAATTGCTGTAGAGCTTAAGTTGGAGGGATTAAGTTTCCTGGTGAAAGTGTGAAACTGTGGCATCTAGGAGATGACACTGTGTATCTAGAAAGCCAAACCTGTAGGGTGGCAGAGCACCTTGCTGGATATGCCACTTGGAGCCATCATTTTATCCCATTGTGTGTTGTTGTCTACATCTGTAAGGCAGAGGTGATATCTGCAGCCTTCTTGGTTCTTGGAATGTGCAGAGAGATTCTAATCTGGAAGATTTTATGGCGCATCACCCAATCGTTCCACAGTATCTGAGGTTTCTGCTTCTGCAGATTCAGCCAACCCCAAATAGAAACTATTGGGGAGAAAAAAGTTGTATCTGTACTGTACAGTGTACAGACTTTTTCTTGTCATTATTCTCTAAGCAACAGAGTATAACAGTTATTTACATAGTGCTTATGTTGTATTAGGTATAAGTAGTCAAGAGACGATTTAAAGTATATAGGAAAATATGTGTAGGTTACGTGCATATAACCTACATTGCCATGATCATTAATAGAAGAGACTCTGGTATCTGTGGATACCAATCTCCATGGATACCAGGGACACCTGTGTAAATACTGTGGTGATCTGTGGATGTTAACTCACTAGAACTCAGGACTTTGGATTCTGTACTTACTAATAATACCCAGTCTTATCAGAAAGTTACAAACCTGCCTTAAATACAGATTCCAAACATTTTTAGAAAGAAAAGGAAGGAAAGAGAAACTAGGGTAGGGGAAAGGGGAAAAGAAGAAAGGAAAAAAATACAAGATAGTTATACTATTAGTTTCTCTCCATTAGTGAAAAGAAAGGTTAGTGCTAATATCATTTGGAGAATTTTTTATGCCCATATCTTGTGCTCTGAGTAACTACTTTGACGATAACAACAGGCAGTGTATTAACTATATTATTTTGTTATGAAATTTTGTTTTTTCTATAAAATAAAAAAAATTTTAAAAGAAAAGGATATTATGCAGATTTGACTACTTGGTATAAATAGTTTCTTTACACGTGGAAGGGTGCTTCATTACCCACAGAATGACTCTTCTCATGACCATTTTCTTAAACTGAAAACACAAAATGACAGGACACTGCAGCTGTATTTTCTGGGAAAATAATACAGTAAATCATTTCTTGATCATAACCAAGAGTCAGAAATAGTATGGCAACAACATTAGGCTCCCTCAGTTCATCAAAATTAGAGTAGGTGGTCATTATAAACGTGCAGGTAGATGCGAGTCCCCACAACGAAAATGGAAAGTCATCCTGAGATAAAATGCTGGGCCTTAAAAACCAGAATAGACATGTGTTCATTGAATTAACCCTGCTCTCATAAATCTTCCATGTCTGTATTTAGAGAATTTTTTATTTTTTTGCTATTTTCCCAAATCATACAACCCTTTCGTGTATGTATATAAATCAGTGATACTGCCATACAGCAATTATTTTTGCATACACTTTAGGCTTGATATATGTGTTAGATATTCTAACATCTAGTTAAAACCTAACATTTATTACTATCTGACCATTACTATGTCTTGGTTTATACATGTATGTGAATACGTGTATGTGAACACACACACATATGTTTATACGTGTATGTGAACACACACACACATATACACACATCTTATTTCAGGCTTCTTCCAGTTTGTTAATTGAAGACAAATATAGAGCATAATTATGGAGAAACATCAATGGTGGATTTTTAAAATTGCAGTTAAGGTATTTACTTGAGGCCATCTTCAGAAAATTGCCCTGTTAAATCCGCAATATAGAATCAAATAAAATTACAAAAATGCTTTGCGAATGTAATACGAAAGGTAGTTTTTATAGAACAAGTGATTAGATGTGGAGTATATTTTTTTTGTCCTCTGCCCAGATATCAGATGGAAAAACAAGTTCTGGGGGAAGTCAATGGAAATCCTGCCTGTTGGAACACTGAATGTCATGCTCCCAAAGTAGGTAGCTCTCCTCTCTCTTCCTTTTGGCCTCTTAGCTGCTTTTCGGAACCAGAAATGGGTATGTTAGTCTTTAGAAGATGCCAAGGGTCTATTTTCCTCTATGTCCAAAGTTTCTGTTACCTTCACCACAGTTTTGAGAATGGATTCCCACAAAAATAAATGAGAAGTCTCACAAATGTACCAAAGCTTCCTGTTTCTCTCCATATCCTCCATTCATCAGTCAAATACACATACCTATCATGTTCCAGAAAGCATACTAGTTTTCATTTTATAAAATATGTAAGTTATTTTGTCAAAGAAAAGAAATCCTCTTATAATTGTGTTCTACAGATTATAACCAATACATCTTTTTCAATTAATTGAAGTTTTCACTGAGTCCAAAGACTCGATTCAACTGGTCATTTTTTTCTACCTGAATAACAAAATTTGCTGGTGCTTGGGATATGAAGGAAGGTAAGGAGAGGGAGCTAAACTATCAACATTTGAAAATTCACAAGGAAGAAAAGTTTTTCCCAGTGTCTGTAGTGCCTACATTATACCCCCATTAGATCTTAGAAGCATTTTATTTTATTTTATTTTGAAATAACATTTTATTTGAAAATATACATAACCTACAAACTTAAATGTGATTGAAGCTATTTCATTCCTTACCAAAAATTCCATAACCTTACTCCTAGGATTTGCTTTAGATTTGTGCCATCTTAGTTATGCTAGTCAATCTTTTTCCTGAATAATTACAGCATTCCCGCTGGTGGTTTTAACTTGAATTATGAAAGTGTCCTTAGCATAGTCTTTCTTATATGTGCACCCTAATTAAACCTCTCCCTACCTCCAGTCCTTCCTAGGTGGCCTGTTGTCTGCAAGGTAAATCCATACTCTTTGACAGGACATTAAATGTCCACGTTGCCACCTTTCCAGCCCTGCCTCACGCCGTGGGGCTGACTAGCAGGACAGCATCACAGGCCCGAGTGCATCCTGCTCTTCTGGCCCCTGGGGCTTTGTGGGCACTTTCCCCAGTACAGGGTACCCTCCTGAGCACCATCCAAGCTGAGACGTAACCCAGCCTTTTCTAGGACATCTTCCCCAACACTTACCCTATGTCCCAGGCCAATCTAAGAATGAAGAACTTGCCCTTCTGTATTCCCCTGGTCATTTGTTCATTTGTCTGTTATGGTCCTCATCATATTTGGCCTTAAGCATTTGTTTACCTGTCCACCTACTCCTCACATTCTGATGACCCCAGAGGAGCAAGAAACGGGCGCCTCTTCCACTTCATAGCTTTAGCACCTGACCGGGAGAAAGCACGTCAGCAATACTAAAGTGGGTGAATGATGTCATGTATTTGGGACCTCCAGAAACTTTCAGGCAATGACAATAAGATGAGAGAGAGAGAGGGCAGCTTTGCCCAAAAGATATTCTAATTAGTAGAAACAGTAATGTATTTGTGACCTTTGTCGTTCTTAATCAACGTTATATTCTTCACTAGGTATGGAGACTACTATGTGTGGAATAAGGTCACCACGTGCATACACAACATTCTCAGTGGGAGAAGATGGATAGAACATTATGGAGAAATAACCATTAGAAATACCAAAAGCAGTGTTTGCATTTGCAAACTCACATTTGTCAAGGTAAATAGCATAATAGAACAGCAAAGAACAAGTAGTACAAAATGCTTCCTAAAGCTGGACATGGTGGCATATACCTGGGCAATTTAGCAACCCAGCAAGACCCTGTCTCAGAATAAAAACTAGGAGAAAAAAAAAAGACTGGAGATACAACTCAATGTGAGGATCCTGGGGTTCAGTCTTCAGTACCACAAAAAAAAAAAAAGTGATACTATAATAAAAGCTTCTTCAGGAAAAAAACGGAACAATGATATTAAATGGCAAATTGCTGGGTGTGGTGGTATACACCCATAATCTCAGCACTTGGAAGGCTGAGGCAGGTGAATCACTGTGAGTTTGAGGCCAGCCTGGGCTACATACCGAGACCTTGTCTCAAACCAACAAACATGAATGAATGAATGAATGAATGAGTGAAGAGCTAGTTAGTAGCAAGTAAATCTGTCCTGTGTTATTGGTCTTAGGACATTTCAGATAGTAAAACAAGACCAATTTATAAAGTTCTCAAAACATGAGGCTTTTGGACATGTGGAGGTCAAAAGAGGCACCACTTTAAGACAGAAAAAAAAACAAATTTCTTTTTAAAGAATCTTCTTTTTTAGGTAGCCAGTCAGGAGTTTATTAAGTAAAATTCCAAAGGACATTTCTTGCCTATACTAAGTCTTCTGGCTTCTATTTCTATTTCTGTTCCTGCTTGATTACAACATATTCAAGTGATCCTATTTTAGGGAACTAATTATAATGCAGTTGTCGTTTTCTGAAAATACTTGAATAGAACAGCCGCATGGATGGTAGCTACCAGTCACTACAAACTTATTCAACCCCATCGCTGTTAAGTCCAAATCACTGTGATCAAAAGTAAAATCTGTATTACCGTCATGTTGGCATGTGTTACAAAATTCTTCAACTATTTCTATAGCATAGTCAATTAAAATTCATTAAGTCCATGAGTAAAGGGAGAATTAAGACAAGAGGATTATTAATCTAGAAATTAATGTTAGGGTCTCGGGGTAGCACCTGGGCTTTCTCTGTGCCATTTCACCAACCTACAGCATGGAGGTGAGACCATCCACTTGAAAGTTTAGCTAGCCAGTACTAGAAACCCGATGCTGCATGTGAAACATTTTGAGACAGATTTCTGTAAATGGTTTGAAGGAGGGGCTTCAAGGTAAAGAAAATTTTTCATATGGAAATTATGGAGATATGGGTGTTACTCAACTGATCAGGTTTGGCTTTTCTAGGTGAATTACTGGAATTCCAATGTGAATGAGGTTCAGGGGGTCGTGATAGATCAGGAAGGGAAAGTGGTGCACCGGCTGTTTGGGAAGTGGCACGAAGGACTCTACTGCGGTGTGGCCCCCTCCGCAAAGTGCATCTGGAGACCAGGTGAGCTGGGAGGGAGCGCTAGAGCCACAGCAGGAAGGGGAAGGGGAGCTCGTCCCGTGCAATTCACCTTGTGTTCCTTTATGGATTTGAAATGTAGATGCTTAAAACAATTCACCACATTTCTTCTCCACATGTAAGTGACAGGGAAAAGCCAGCATTCGATAACTGATAATAAAAAATATAGGCCAAATCTCTGACATTGGTAACATGACATGTTAAAATCTAATATGTAAAATCACTCCAGGTGTAATGAGTGCTTTTCAAAAGTGATGTATATTCATTAGAGTTTAAACAAGTGAAATATATCAACATATCCTTATTTGTGTTATAAAATAAAGGAACACTTGTAAACATCTACAGTCCACAAATCCAGTAATTTACCAGAATAGGTAGTCTTTTCACTTGAGCAGTAAAAGCTGCAATCTATTGACATTTCGTAAAAGACATCAGCAGAGTTTGGTAATACATTAGCCTATAATCAAATATCTGGTATAAATGGAAGAAGTCACCACATGACATTCGTTTTCACTGGAATTAATCTCTAGCTTTAAAGTCAGGTATTGTTTCCTAAGAGACATTGATGAATATTTAAGGATCCTTCTAGTAAAGTGGTAAACTGCGTGTGGAGTGCTAACCAGGCATCAAGCTTTGTGCTAGGAACTTGGGCCACATCAATGAGCGAAGCTGACAAAAGATCTTGCCTTTGAGTATAGTAAGAAGTGCCAATAAATACTAATTTAGCACTGCATAGTCTCCTTTTTCTAAAAGGAAATAAATCACAAGTATTTCTGGTGAAATTTTGATGTTCATAGTTAGCCATCCTGGCATATAGGTACCTAATTGAATATGTGAGAGGAAAATTATGGAATTTAGTCACTGGGGACTGCTGCTGTATGTGTGAAGTTCCATTTCAAAGATCAGATTTTATTACATATATGCACCTATCCATTCCAGTCACCAACAAAAACTTCCCTACATAGTAAAATATAACCAGTTTAATTCACAATCTAGTGTTCCTGACCACAGATTTGACGTTGGAATGGATATTGATTGCACTGGGGCAAGCTGGCTTCTTTTTTCTCTAAGCCTTTGTCTTCTCACAGTGGTTCACTGGCCTCATTCCAGGTTCCATGCCAACCAACTATGAGCTCTATTATGGCTTCACACGGTTTGCTATTGAGCTCAATGAATTAGATCCTGTACTAAAAGATCTCCTCCCGCCGACAGATGCGCGATTCCGGCCAGATCAAAGGTAAGAATGGGAGTAGTAATTCAGATGTAGCCTAGATTGCGATGTGGGCTCATAGAGACTTAATTTTAGCACCATCGTTTGTTTATTTGGTCCTTCCTGCATTCCCGTATTCACTCAGCAATAACTGAGTTGTCTACACTGGGTGAAGTAGTATTTGTAGGATGATCGTAATGTTTATCTTGACATAAAAGTTCCAGTGGACAGTAACACAGTTGTGTTTTATCAGAAACACTGTCCCACCTTAATCCCTGAAATTTTTTTGAGGTCTGCAAATTCACAAACTCTCCACTAAATACAGATCACTCCTCATCCAGTGTTTTTGACCTCTTTGGGTCTATACTTGTAACATGTATGGTTTTTTTATACTGAAGAAAAGAGGGTAATAGGAGCACTGGCAAATGTGTGGACTGAAAGTCTGGAGCTGGCCCAACATGCTTTAGGTCCTGCAGGGTGTGAGATGGACTCAAAATGCAGTATCTTTAATGCCTTCTCAATTCTTATTTTTATTATTATGTAATACTCATGTTGTTTACTCCTACAGAGTTCATTGCACCTTTCCCAAAAATTCTATATGCCATATGAATTCCACCCACGATCAGTCTTCTATTTCCAATGTGTTTGTGGCTTTGTTTTCTGCCAAAATGCTCTCAGTATTGAATGTTCTGCTGAGGTTTTCAATTCCACTGTGTTACCCCATACACCTGAGAACATGTAGTCTCACTGTGCGCCATTGAAATGTTATCAATTAAGTCTGTACCATGTGTATCATAGTATAGCCCTGTTCTTTGCTCTCATTTGGAAGTGTAAACACTTGGAAATTACCATTGGGTCTACTTTTTCCTTTTTAATTCTATTTCTGTATTCCCTTTTAAAATTTCATTTCCTACCCCATTGCCTTTTATAATCCCCACGACCAATGGTTACTTTCTTTTTCATCAGTCTCTCATCAACAAAACAGGAAAGCTCCTTGCCTCTCCGTCTGGTCTCTGAATAGATGGAGAACAGGCAGTTACCATCCTCTACTCCATAGTCTTTAATAAGCACCTTTTGGGACTATGGGGAAGGAGCACAACTATGACTTCACGCTGTTCTCACCCTCGACTCAATTTTGTCCTGAAAATCTGAAGTCATAGATCCTCTACACTGAAAAGTCAAAACCACTCACATCTCCCTCCTACCATTATATTGCTGGATGCAATAACTCAGTGCATCAGAAAGTATGTTTATTGATGAATAGACAGAGGCATGACCTGGGAGACAGTGAGGTGACCTTACCAGTGTGTCACCAATCAATATGTAACGTTCGAGCCGGGCGTGGTGGCGCATGCCTTTAATCCCAGCACGGCGGAGGCTGAGGTAGGAGGAGCACTGTGAGTTCGAGGCCGGCTCGGGCTACAACGTGAGCGCAAGGCCAGCCTGAGCTACATGGTGTGACCCTGCTTCAAAAAACCAAGGCTGGGAGTTTGGCTCAGTGGCTTGCGCGCCTGTTAGGCAGGCGCGAGGTTGTGATATGAGTTCAATCCCCAGTGCTGCAAAAATATGTAATGTTCACAGCACCCAGAGTGTAATTTTATGCAAATGAATTTTTTCCCTAAGAAGAGGATAACTGAAAATTATCAACTGCTTTCTAATTAGATTTTTGGAAGAAGGAAATTTGGAAGCTGCAGCAGCAGAGAAGCAAAGAGTAGAGGAACTCCAGAGATCTCGAAGACGATACATGGAAGAGAACAACCTTGAACATATACCAAAATTTTTTAAGTAAGTCAGTTTATTACCATAATAAATTCATGTTTCATATACTCATCACAAGTCATGAGAAACTCCAGGTGAAAAGAAAAAGGGGAATTGGGTAATGTCCAAGGAACTTAAAGGTAGAAAAACTAAACTGAGTCTGGTAACTTCACTTTTGGCAGTGAAAGAAGTGGCATCAGGTTTTGCACTTGTGAAAAGTTAGAATCATAAAAGGAAATTTTTCTCTGCAGGCCTTTTCTTCTCATGGGCAGTAGAAGAGTAAGGATTTCACCCAGGAAACTCTGTCCTTTAGCTGCACCCTTTGGCATTCTGGAAACTTGTTCGCACTCCTTCAGCCAGGAACTGGATAGGACCCTAAATCCACAGTCATTGGGATTTAATTTTATTTCCATCACACACAGCTTTCATCTGATCAGATTGGGCCCTTCAGCGGTATGACAGTAGGTGATTACTACAGGATTATATATACATCACGCAGATGAAGCTGTAGTTTACAAATCCATCTTTTTATCCTCCAGAGCCTGAACCAAGAAAAACTCAGGTTAACCTCCTATCCTTTAGAGCTGTCCTCATGAGTGTCCTAGGGCAGACATGCAGCCTGGTCCTTCAGGTGCCCACGGTGTGCATGTTAGAGTGCCCTGCGGAGGCTTGTACAGCTACTGCTGTTGCACACTTTTCCCTACAAGTGAAAGTGAAGCAGAAATGATTCTACTGGGCTGGGGCTAGGGCTGGGAGCTTTTAGTTTCATCCTATGTATGTGCTTTGTTCGGGGCTCTTTGTTCTCCGTCCCTGCCTGGAAGTGGTTCATTCCTGCCCTCAGTTCCTTTTCTACCTGCTACCATATCAAACATTTAACAACAAAAGTGCTGGGCATGATGCTGCACACCTGTACATTCCCAGCACTCTGGAGGCTGAGGCAGAAGGATCCCTATGAGTTCAAGGCCAGCCTAAAGATGGTCCAGTTATCAGATCACCTTGATGTCGTTTGTGGCTGACGTTGGTTTTTATGTTTTCACAGAAAAGTCACTGATGCGAATCAAAGAGAAGCCTGGGTTTCTAACGACACCTATTGGGAGCTTCGAAAGGACCCTGGGTTTAGCAAAGTAGACAGCCCTGTTCTTTGGTAAACTGGGAATGTAGAGCTAGCCCACCTGTCACACTCTGAATGAATAAATAACTATGCACAATTATGTTTCTTATAGCAACGCGAGGTTTCTGGGTTGACTGAAAATCTACCATTTGCTTTTCTATTCATCTTTATAATGGACTTTCAAAAGTGCATTAGACATGGCCCCTAACCACTTTTGGATCCTTTCTGTTTTGCTGCAACCATATTCCTTCAATAAAAAAAAATTAAAAAAAAAAAAAAAAAACTAACCCCACACCCTCCTTGGAAAGGATAGAACAAACAGAATATAAAATCCAAAGTCTGAAGGGTTTGTAAAGAAAAACGAACTGTAACTGGTGCTTAATGCTGATCAAGAGAGTTAAAAACAACATATAAACCACATGTTTGATCCATTGTCTCGAAGCGACGTCCCCTTCTCTTAAAAGAGCTCCCGGGCCACAGCAGTCGGTCAGTTCAGACTTCAAGAGTGTTTTTGATGTGGTGTGCTGGCCTCGTCAAAAAGACGTGATGCTTCCCAGAGCCTGTTCCATCTGTATGCCATTGTTCATGCCTTAAGAAATGCAAAGATGTACAATAAACCATTTTTTAAATGTGTGCTCATAGGTTTATGTGAAGGACAGATCTTTTGAATCATGGCATGATTCACTTTCTCGATCAGAACAATGATTCGCTTTCTCAATCAGAACAATGGTTTGACTAACAAATGGATTTAAGAAGTGAACAACATGCGCTTAAACTTTGATAAGTGAATTATATGGTATATCTGAAGGGCACGAAGGAGAAGGTGTGCTAAGTAGGTCTCTGTATTCACACTGTGTGTTTAAGTTCATGTCCTGTGTCGAGATAACAAACCATCCCTCTTCCACCTAACCTTACAGTTTGTCCTTTTGTTTGGCAAAATCTGTTTGATTTGGACATTTGTCACCAATGGTAAAACTTTGGAGGGAAATGCCAAATAGCATCTGGAATTTCGGTGTGGGTTTAGGACTGAAAATAGTCCCTGTTTCTGAGTGAAGCACAATGTAAACACATCTTTCACCCGTTACCACCTCGTTGCTACTATTCCAGTTCCACTGAGAACAGAATCAAGAATGCTTATAGCTTATTTGCATTGTTACAGTGAGTTCTATGCAAAATTATATTTCTTATTTTTATCAAGTGATTCCATATGACACATGACTACATATTAGAAACTTATCTTGCTAGGGGCAGAGATAATAAAACTTTGGCTAAAGGATTCATCCATCCCAATGGGAGGAGGGCAGAAATGTGTTTTGCATACTGTAGGATTTGTTTCTCCTCCACAATATACAGCAGCTTTCATAGGAAACTTGCATCGATGTTCCTAAGTTTCTGCACGTAGATAACTATATAGAATGCCTGTATTTTTTTTTGAAAAATCTCTTAAAAGAGATTTTCCTAGAGAATTATAAAGTTACATATATTTTATTGTTAGTTAGATTTTTATTCTTAGATTCTTGCCATCTAAATTTAAGTGTTACTTTAAACTCTGGTGATATGGTCACTGATATTTTATACTCACTTATGAAGTCTTGATTTGGTGTTGTTTCTCCTCACTGTGGCATTCCTAGTAATGGCTAATGCACCACCAAACAAAGAACTGCTGATGAGAATATAAAGGAAAACTCTAAAATTTCCTCTAGATGGAGCAATATTTACTTATCTAAAACTCATCCCTCCTTTCATTCAAGTCTTTACATTATGTGTACAGTTTGTGTAAGTTTAGAATGGAATTTCATTCTCAAATTCTTTAAGCCATCATCACCAAATCTGAGCATTCTGCTTCAGCAGACCCTTCCTGTGCTTCTCAAATCGTCTTAACTCCCGTTTTAAATCTTTCTGTGGCTTGCACCATGGCTCTGAACTCCCTGCCGTCGACGCCTTTCCTGTTCATTCATTCATCTTGACATCCTTTGTTCCGCATCCTCAGATACATCCCTCTAATTTTCACTGTAATTCAATTAGAATATATTGACCTCCTCCCAAAAATCTGTTCCCTTTTGATTGGTAAGCTTAAAATACTATTTAAAGTCGTTTTAGCCTGTGCTTGCATTTTCCTGAACAGTCTCAAAATAGCGTAAATATAAGAACCCGTCAAAGTGAAAGTGTCATTGGTAGAGAATATGAAGAGGAGGCAGCAAGTCACTAACAGATAAGACAACGAGGAAGCTGGAAGGGAACCCCGGTCCCATCAGGGAAGAGCCATGTACCTAGGATTATAACTGAGAAAATGAAAAGTTGTAGACAGGACTTGGAGCAAATAAATTCAACCTGCAAAATGTTGATCAAGCTTAACTTGTAACTCTGATTAGGATTTCAACATGAGGATGAGAAAAATGTCAAACTAATTAAAATCGCTATGTTTTACATCATATTTAGAAACTCTTTAGGGATGTGTATACCCTGATTATTACCATTTGCTGGATCACTGAAGTTTTAAATAACACTCCTTTAACATCTGATTGGCTAACTTTCCCCATCAGACACTCATATTGGTATAATGGTCTCATTCCTCTTTTTCACTTTTTATTGACAATGATGCTTACAGAATTATGAGACTTCCTCATTGGAATTTCTATCTGTATAATATTTAGGCTTTGGGGACTAAACAGCAAAAGATACAATATTAGATTGTGCTGTCGATAAAACTTAATATATTCTTTGGAATTTTATATAAACCTTTTTAATTCAGGGACACTTTTTGGTTTTGTTTTCCCCTAAAATGATGTAGGATAGAGGAGAATTGATATTTCTGAATACCTCGTCCATGATTTATTTATGAGCACCTTCCTCTCATTTGAGATGGTCATTTAGGAAAGTGACAATAAATGGTGATGACCCTATACACCGAACAGATTGATTGCACACACCAACATGTGGAGAGCCTACGAAAAACTAAGTATTTTAATTCTGATGCTACCACACAAGATGCAGTTTTACTCTCCAGTTCTGCTGGTTTTTTTTATTATTGGTACATGTTACATATACATTATGATTGCATTCATCATTGGGAATTTGTATCTGTACATGGTATGTCTTGATTCATTATTTTTTTTTTGGATTACTTTAAAATATCTTCACCATAATTTCCAGGCAATTGTAAAAATAAACCTCACTTAAGGTACATTTAATGCTACATATTAATTATGTGTGTGGAGAAGGACCCAAATATAATTTTCTGGGTAAAAATAAATAAATAAATAAGGGCTTTTCAATACAAAGGATGCCAAGTTGTCAAGTTTCCAAAGCTTTTGCTCTCTTGATTATTCTGACCCCATGCCTTTCAGCAACTCCACTAATCAATCATTAGATGCTGTCTCAAGGACCAGTGGAAGGGAGTTTAGGGAGGAAAACCTGACTGATCTGTTTCTGCTTAGTACTGGTTACAGCTGTGGTTGGAGAAGCATTTCAAATCATAATCTAAAGTACATTTTTGTTACTACCGTGTGGATTTTAATTATCCATCTTGTCTAATCTTGTTCCCTGTCATCCTGGATAATGAAGTGTTTGTGGGAGCAGAGCTCCACACGCACCAGGGGATGTAATAAATGTTTGCACTTGGCTCAGTATATTATGATGTGGCACAGTAAATAAAGTTTGTGTACAAAATACTAGTTTATTTCTATGGGAGACCTTATGTTCAGGATATATAAAATGTATCTAATTAAATCATTATGAATCTATTTTGTGCTCTAGAAATGTTCTTTGGGGGAAAGACGAAAAAAATGTGTCAGTAGAACTAAGAAAATACTACATCTCAAACCAAGATTAGATTTTCTAAGTCTTAATTGAATTTATTTTGTTAAAATTCATAATTTTAAACTGTATACTGCATGAATCTTTCTCTTAAATGGAAATTGACTTTGTTTAGATTGCCTAACACATAATTTTAAGAGCATATATTTGTTATTTAAGGGTAAGATTTTTTTGCAGCCTCTTCTTTTAGATAAAGTGGCAAATTGTGTAAGAAAGATTTAGCAGAAATTCTTTGAAACTGAGGTATAAAGAATGAATTATTTAAAAATTGCTATGATTAACCAGCATGCCCAAAATCTTAAGCAAATGAAGTCTCATGATTAAGGCAGCTTCCAGGTAGCTCAAAGAGAAAAGCACTTATGTGTTGTGTGCATCCTTTTGTTTTCCAAAACAATATCTGACTTGATTGATTTTTTCCAAATCTTCTGATCATAGCTTAATGAAGGGTATGGATACACAGATCCATTCTTTTCACAGTATCTATGTATAGTTTCAGAATTGTTCAGTATTGAAAACCACTTTATTTAATCTATTGAACACTATTAATTTTTCATAGATTAAAAATTACTCCATAAATACATGCTATTAGTTACTTTTGTATTGCCAAATTGGTAAGAAAAGCGCTGGGAGTTTGGCTCACTGGCTTAAGCGCCTGTCTGGCAGGTGCAAAGTTGTGAGTTCGATCCCCAGTGCTGGAAAAAAAAAACAAATTGGTAAGAAAAAATGATGTTGTTTTATGCAAATTATTCTTTCTAGCATGCCTTCTTTCTAAACATGTTAGTTGTAGATGGAAGAATATTAAGTTTTCATAAAACAAGATATAATCTTATTTGAGTCCCATCTGTTTCTTCTAACAGTTTTTTAGTAGAGTAAGCAACTGAGCGTACTTGTTAAAGAGCAAACAATGCTAACCTGCTACTTCTTTTATCGTAGGCATCCACTCCCTATTAGTCTCATCCTCTTAGTTCTTTGGGAATTAAAGTTGTTTTTAAGTTACAGGTATAACTGACATATGATAAACTTCATGTATTTGAGCTGTGCAACTTGATACACTTTGATACCAGCATACTGACTGCAGTACAGATATCCATCATCTTCCTGAGTTTCCCCGACCTGCATAATCTTTCCTCATCTTTCCCCACTCACCCTAAGGGAAACATAAATCTGCACTTTTTTTTTTTTTGACTTTTGAAAGTCTGCATATTTTCTTGTATTTATAGCTCTGAGATTGTCCTGGAAGGCTGTGTGCATATAAATAAACACACCTGCCGACTCGTCCCATGCCAGGACCCCTTTGTCAGCCAGAAAGCAGTAATACATTACAAGGGGAAAAGGCTCCCATGAAGATCTCGTTCTGGTTGCCCAGTTTAAAAAATATTAATTTGCTTAGAAAAGCTGAATTTTCATATCAAAATTACCACGTAATATAATGGATTGATTTCTGAGCTTCGCTAATCCAAGATAACGTGCTAACTGACTGGGGCTGCTCCGGAAGCCCTGGCAAGTGTTGTCTTTGGTGTGTGGTGAAAGAATTTCTCACACAAACATGAGCAGCGGGAAGAGTGGCCCTTGAGATGATGGTTTCATGATGACAATCTGTGAAATAGCTTGCGGGAGCCCCACTTTTGAATCATACTTTAAAAAAAAATTAAACCTATTTAAGCTGACACATAAAAATATGAAAATTAAACATGAATGGGGTACTGTGTGATGCTGCCATACAGGTGTGCATCCTGTAGTATTTCACTCACATTAAATACACCTGTCTCCTCAAACATTGATCATTTCTTTATGGTGAAAATTTTGAAAACCCTTTCTCCTAGCTTTTTGTAATGTGTAATACATCATTACCTATAGCCACCCTACTGTGGTCAAATATTTGAAATTTCCCATGCTTAAAAACGACTGCATAGGGCTGGGGATACAGTTCAGCGGCACAGCACCTGCCTGGCAAGCGCAACCTGAGTTCGATTGCTGGTACCAGAAATATAAATAGATTCCCACATGTTAAAAATGGCTGCTGGGCTGGGGATATAGCTCAGCAGCATAAGTGTCTGATTCCTGGTACCAAAAAAAATTTTTTTTTAAATGCCTCCTTTTTCTGGGTCTTCAAAAACTCCCACAAAGTTACGGAATCTAATTTTGGGAAAGAAATGGAAAGCAAGTGTCAGAGTCCAATGAACTTGAAGCTGTGCAAGTTGAAAGCTTATTTCTTATATTCTGAGCCCCATATCCTATTATTTGAAAGAAAATTTTTCCAGAGATAATCATAATTAACATGAAATGCTAGTGAATGAAGAGGACAAGGCTGAACAAAAAAGAAATGGAATCTGGCAGTGAAAGGCAGGGTCTCTGAGGAGAACAGGGTCGTGCTCCTCCAGGACCTTTGGATGGATCCTAGGTGGGCCATGGATTCTGCTTGTAAGTTTATTTATATACGGATTTATCTGAGCTTTTCTCCAAAGATTCTGAGTCACTAGATTTAGGATCTGGGCCAAGAATGCACATTGTTTGATCCCCTTTTATTTCCATGGAATTTCCAGATAGATGGGGAAGCAGTTGGGAGCTTCCTGGCGCCCACCCCATTGTCCCTGCCCCAAACTTCTGTGTCAGTAACAGACTGGCTCAAGCACCAAACTAATTAGAGCTCCATGACTCACTTTGTTGAAAGCAAGTTCACTTGTTTGGGTCCATGGAATTGAATTCTGAGTTGGGTGCATGGTACTCAGTAGCAGCGCTTACACTAGTGTGTTTTGAAACTGATGGATATTGAACAAACTTTACCTTAAAGGTTGGTATTCTAATGGTGAATGCTAGGGTGGGAACCTGGTAAACCAGGGACCGTTTAATAAATACCTTAAAATACTTTGACTTTAAATCCTCTAGCCACATAGGGGAAAATTTATGATGGGCCTTTTAAAGGTATGCTTTACTCTGTCTCAATGCCAGTGCTGTAATATGGAGAGAAAGAGTGAGGAGAGCAGAATTATGAAACCTGAAAGACAAGATTGGCATTAGGCCAGAGAAATAAAAGTGCATTCTTGCAGGCCCTCTAACCAGCCACATAACTGAAAGTTTCTCCTTGAAACTGTGGATTATTCACCCTTGATTCCTTAGCAGGCTTTGTCTTGTCTCTGAGGATAGTTTTCAAAGCCCAGTGGGGTGAATGCATGTCTAACTAACAAAGAAACCCACTCTTATTGTCCTCATAGTGACATCTAGCAACACATTTCTTTACCCAGGTCGGTGTCTTCCCCAGAGTGAAAACACTGTGAAATTACTCTGCTTATATTAGAAGGTATTTGCATATGGTCATTTTGAGAAAGAAAAAAATTAAATTTTATGTTAGGTATAGAATGTCAAAGCAACTTTCTACAGAAAAACAGCTTGCGGTTAAATTTCCTAATGAAAGTTAATTATTCACTGAAAACAATTGTCTAATCTGTGTCATCTCAAAATAAGAATCTTGCCTCCTCGATGAATGTTGTATAAAACAATGTTACATTTGTAACAGTGCAGGAAACTCAATAAATTTTTAATTATATAAAGAGATTTAGTTTTTGTGTATAGTTATGTTCTGCTAGTTTTTCCACAGAATTACTGGTTTTACTAAAATTACTCAATTGACTAAATATTTTTATCTCCAGCAAGAGACACCAGATATGATATAATAAAGATTACTTATTCCAACTATATTTCCAGATTTTTTTTCATGTAATAACTGTATTTTCAAATCAAATACTAAAGTATAAGACTTTTCCCTGAATTTTGAACTTATATTAAAAGACTTGGAAAGCTTGGCTTCGGTTTCCTTGTTTCTTGATTATTTATGGGAATAAAACTGTAATGTGTGAAGAGAGCAGTTGGTTTTTCAATCTCTAGCCTCTTGGAAAAGCCCTAAGGAGTACATTTCACCCAACAGTTCTCCCCTTGGAAAGTGAATTTTCATGAGGAATATCTTCTGCAACTGATGAAATCTCTTCTAATAAAATAGTGACACTGTATCTAGTTTTTAGTCTGTTCATGCATTAAAAGGTATTTATTGCCCTTGACCTCCAAGAGTCAAATTTCTTTAAAAAAAAGAAGTGAAGGAAAGATACTTTCAGAGAGTATCAAAGAAAACAACCTATCAATGCTTTGGGTCACTGGAATCGCCAAATGAGTTTCCTCTACAGTAAACACTTTCCTTTTTTGGAGACAAGATCTCTCTATGCAGTTCAGATTGGTCTTGAACTCACTATGTAACCCATGCTGGCCTCAAATTCGAGGCGATATTCCTACTTTGGCCTCCCAAGTGCTGGGGTTTAGGTGTGCGTCACCACACCCCGTTTAAAGTAAACATCTGTAATCACCCCATTTCCGTTCTGCTGGAAAATGATAAACACATGCTTCTTGGAGCCTTTTACGGTGGTGCATTCGATACCCAGCCTCTGCCAGTTACAGAAGTGTGAGAACCCGGAGTATTGCTTCCTAGGGAATAATCCCTGGGATTGAGTGTTGAACAGAAGCTTTGATGTAGGTGGCAACAGCACACAAAGAAGTCTTTCTTGTGCCTTTTGTTGTGTACCAGAAGTTTTTAGTTTAATGGAGTAGAAAAGGGAAAGATGTAAGAATTTGAAATGAAAAAGAAATGCCATTCCTCGCAGTATGTAATAAGTAACAAGGAAGCAAATAGAAAACAGACACAGTGGATGAAACTTTTCTTTGCATAGTTTGTAATTATACAGTCATGGTTACCACAAGTTAGTTCCCTCGTCTAATTATAACATCATGCCAGAGAATTCATGCAAATGCATCTTCTGTATCTCCAGTTAGTGTTGACCCATTGCTGATTTGTAGGTAACGGTTTTTTGATTTAGTTTTAGTTTACCAAGTACAAAATTAAATAACACACCAGAGTAAACATAATCGAATTTGTGACACTGACTCATCTGCTCTGAGGGAAACCCACCACATGACAAGAGGTGATTATGAAAGGACTCAGGGTGGACTTGCTCAGGACCGCAGAGGCCTGTCACCAGCAGCTGTGCGGTGTGGACAGCTGTTTGAAGACCAGCCTGCTGTTCTGTTTCTTTAAACAATGTTTTTGATGGGTTGCTTAAATTTGGAAGAAAAAGAGTGAACCAGGCGTGGTGATGCACACCTCTAATTCCATGTACTTGAGAGACTTACGCAGCCGAATTGCAAGTTTGAGGCAAGCTTGAAAAATTTAGTAAGAGCCGGTCATGCACATGAGAAGAGGTTGGAGTTATAGTACCGTGGTAGAGCGCTTTCCTACCTTGCACAAAGTTCAGATAAATTAATGGGTACATAGATAGATAGATGATAGATAGATAGGTAGACCCCACCCAGGAAGCTTTCAAATCTCCAACAAAGCTAACCACAAAACAAGCTTTGAGCTAAAAACAATGAAATTGTCCATCATTTTTATAGTTAACCAAGAATAAATATACCAACATTAACTGCTCAGTTACTATCTGTAGAATTTTAAAGGAGATATATGTGAATGAGAATTTTTCTCAAAGAAAGTCAAACTACTTCACATTCAGCTCTTCCCCAAGATTCTCCCCCACAGAATGCTTTATTTTCCATTGCATCTCAGAATTTTCTATATGCAATTCATGGTAGTTTTGTTTTTGTTTTTGCTTTAACTTTGTTTTGTTTTTGAGTCAGAGTGGCACCATATAATCCAGGCTGGCCTTGAACTCACTATGTAGCTCACGCTGGCCTCAAACTCAGCAATTCTCCTGCCTCAGCCTCCCGAGTGTTGGGATTACAGGGTTGTACCACCACTCCTGGCTCTTTTGTTACTTTTAAGCTTTAGTTCATCTTTAAAAAGTTTTAAAGGCTCCAGCCTGGCAAGTGCAAGGTCCTGAGTTTGATTCCTGGTACCAAAATAAACAAATAAATAAAAATTTTTACATTATCTTGGTAACGTTTCCTCTTCCTATTCTTTTTCTCCAATGTAGAATAAATCACCTTTCTATTTATGTAATTAATACCCTCTATCAAAATATACCAGTGATTTTATGAGAACTCTACAGGTTGTTTAACCAGAGACATCTGAGTTTGTTCTATTTAAATACACTGAAGAAAAGGGACAGAGGAAGTGTTTTCATTAACCTCGATACCATTATGAGCAAATGACACTGTTCAGATGAGACTGGTTCTCCATGAACCTTCTAAATGTCACCACTTGTGCCCCTGGCACAGCTCCTCCCAGTCTTTAGATTTCATGCGTGTACTTCTGTACAGTACCTGGATAGGCAGGACAGAAACAGGAGTCTATTATACAGTTTGTCGTGGTTTGGTTACCCAGGAGAGGAGGCGGGATGAGCCCTCCCCGCATAGTTGTCACAGTCAATAATGTTTTAGTGCAGAGTATCAGTCCTGAAAATCCAGTCATTTTCTAAATTCTCCACCACGTTACCCAACATAAGTAATGATATTTAGTAGAACATTTCAAACTTTTTATTTTATTCAGTGGAAAGGATGTTTTTCCATAGTCTAGCTGAATTGATGAAAGTGCCTGAGGATAGGGCTGCATTTTTAATATCTTCTCCAAAACTCGTGGTGGTTCCACAGTATCAAGAGGTGGTGTCATTAAGAAGTAATTAGACCCTAGCCAGATTAATGCTGTTATCCTGGGAGCAGGTTAGTTGTCATGGCATGGGTTGTTATAAGAGTGAGTTGGCCAGCTCGAGATTCTCAAGCCAACACACCTGGCCTTCAGCCACAGTACAGCATAGCACGCAAGACTCCACCAGACACCAGCCTATGACCTTGGGCTTCTCAACCTCAGAACTGTGAGACTATCTTCTCTTTGCATCACCCAGTTTTGCGTATTCTGTGACAGCAACGCCAAACTGATCAAGACAGGTAATACTAAATTTTAATCCCTTAGGATGCTTTGATTTGGTTCAGGATGGATTTGGTTTGGACTGGTTTGGTTTGGTTTGATTCAATTTGGTTCCTTTTTGTCCGGTGTTACTGGGGATTGAATCCAGGGCCTGGCTCACAGGAGGCAAGCATTCTATCACTGAGCTACTCCCCCCAGTCCCAGGTACTTTATTTTTAATTATTACCACCTGAGAAAAATCTTGACTAAATATATGTGGACATCATTATTCACACTTTAAATATGACAGATTTAAATGAGAACCAAAACTCAAACCTACACCTATCTCCAGACTCCCATCTTATACTTTACCCTCAGGAGATTTGAGGAATGTAAGGGGAGATCTCTGTTATTTTTCAAGCCAGTATGGGTAATCTGTGAAACTGCCATTTGTGAATAACATTAGTGATTTTAGAGATATCCTGGATTGTACTTTTACAAGTTAGAATTATGCCCAAAACTCAGGTCTCTAGTTGGATTACCTTCTTATTGGTGTTGTAGTAAATAGCGCAAATGTCATGGCTTACAACAGATATTTATTCTGTTAAGGTTCTGAAGACCAGAAGTCCAAAATGAGTCTTAAAGGCCTAAAACTAAGGTGTTTGCAAGACTGATTTCTTTTTTTTTTAATTTTATTTAAAAGAAAATAGACACAGAAGATAGAAACAAAAAGCATGAAAGACAAACAACAACAATGACAGATCTGATATAATTACACTGTAGGTTTACACTCTGAGGTGGTTGAAGTTTGACAGTAGTTACAATATTACATATCGTTACCTTCATAGGGGTTGATCATATTGACAGACATAGACACGCAAGGTTTATCAATTCAGGAATATTAATTTTCTTTTTCAATAGCTAATGTACCCAGCAATACAGTTTTTTTTAGCTG
>RJWM01016018.1:0-46469 GCA_004363535.1 Dasyprocta punctata | reverse complement strand
GACAGGGCACTGAATAGCAAACAGGATTTCCTCAACCTTGTTGTAGGCCAGGTCTTTCTTGAGTGAGGACAGCATGGCCCCGTGTGTGCAAGGCATTGTGCTGTCCCCCACTGCCCTTCAGGAACCCAGAGCCCCCGGTGCCGAGGACCCCGCTGCCTGGCCTCGCTGAGTCGGTGCCCCTCCTGCTCTGTCTCTGAGTCCCAGGCGTGGCTTGTCCTGGTCACGGAGGCATCAGAGGGGACCCTGGCCCGGCTGCAGGCGTCGCCTCCCCTCCAGGAAGGACGCTGCTCGACCACCGCTGACGCTGCTGGTGTCACACGCTCCACGCCCGTCACAGCTGCACACGGCGACTCTGTCTCTGAGACCCAGGCGCTGGCCCCCTGCCCCTGCCAGGGAGAGAGCATCCCTCCCCCAGGCAAGTCGCCTCCAAGTGGCTGCCCCAGGACTTCATGGCTTGGAAAGTGTTAGTTCCCCGGGAAGGGGCGGGTGAGGACAGCAGGACTCCACTGCAGAGGAAGGAGTGGACAGGCACCATGCTCCTCCCTGACCCGCCTTGCCCACCGACCGGCACGGTCACGGGGGCACAGTGTCCTCTCCTTCCAGGGCTCGGGCACCCCGCAGCACAGCAGGCTCCGGAATCCATTCATCTGGCTCTGCACGTCCTACCACAGGCCCCGTCCTCCCCCGTGGGGTCTGCAGCTGGCCCCAGAGATGCCGCCCTGCATCCATCACGTCTGGAGCTCGTGGCCCTGCCAGGGCCCCTGGACACCCTCACTGAGGAATTGCAGAGCTCAGCTCTCGGCACCTGGTAAACACCGATGAAGAAAGGGAGTTGGGGCGTCCTCCTTGCCCACGGCCCTGGAGGCATGGCCTGCCAAGCGCAGTGTCCAGGCTGCTGGCCAAGTTACTGAGCACCGCCCACGTCAGCCTGTGCTGAACTCGGCTCACGCTCCCAGCAGGAGCGCTCTGGGCAGGTCAGGGTCCAGACCGCCTGAGGACGCGGGCGGCAGATCCGCGGCCACTCCAGCACTTAACACATGCCGCTTCTCACCCAAGACAGGAGGAGAGCGCCAGGCAGGCGCTGGGAGGGACAAGCGACACATGCGCTGAGGACGGGAGGCGCTGCCAGCTGGGTCCCCAGCAGACCGGAGAGGCTCTGAGAGCTGTCCAGGGCGGGCTGCGAGGCGCAGCTCCACGGCTCGCAAGCCTTAATTAAGTGTCGCTCTGCAGACACCCAGCTAATCACGGGGTTACAAAGATGACCAAGACACTGCCTCCTCATTAAGGCGGCCACAATCCATCGTCAGCCCTTTTGTTTGTGCGAGAGTTGATATTCGGTTAGGCCGAGCGTCTCTAAACTCAGGGACACCCGGCCTGTGTTTCGGGAGAAGCAGCGGGGAGGCGCTGGGAGCCAGGCGTCTACCTGTGCCCCTGCAGCTGCGCTGGGGGGTCGCCTGCACTTCCTTTGTCCTGTTTCCGGGCTGTGAAGGCGGAGGGAGACTGGAGACAGGGTCTCAGCACCTGTGGCTTCACGGTCTGCCACTTCTGACGTCTGACCGTCACCCCCTCTCCAGCCCTGGCCTGCACCCATCACCAAGGCCCGGTGTCCCTACGCAGAATGTAAAGCAGGAGGTGCCAGCATGTGCCCAGAGCTGCTTAGGGACAGTGCGCCCTCTTAGCCTTGCCTGTGGGGGGCTCCTGTGCCCCTCAGCACCCCTGAGCCCATTTCTAGGGTGATCTGCTGATTTCTCACCCGGGCCTCGTGCTTTCCCTGCAACTCCCCGTATTGACTCATCTGATTTTTCAACCGAGTAACTGATGAATTAATAATCCCAAATAATGGCTGGCATTCCAGAATGCTAATGCATCTCTGCGGGATAAACGAAAGGCAGAGTATAGCGGGGAAGGGGAGAGGTCCCCGAGCTTATTAATTTAGCAGTCTAAATGAGAGTCAGAATCTGAGCCTGGATAAACACCAGGGGTTTGTTTTGGTCCCCGAGGTCTTTGAGAAAGTCAGCTATTGAAAGGCTCGCCTCGAAAGCTTTTAACCCCCGTGTAATTACCATCGAGCTCACTACCATTTCAGTTCCATTAATCCAGATTTGGAGCAATTTTCCTGCTGTCGTTAACCCAGGTTAAGTGAGTTTGTTTTTTATAATTGTGTCCTGGTACTATCAAGCCGATAAAAGCGACACGGTCCTGGCCAGGAGCCCTGCGGTTATAAGCATGCTTTCCCCGGAGCCACTTGCCCTGGTCATCAGACCAGCATCAAACCAACGTCTCAGCTGCCACACAAGGCATCTGCATAGAGCAAAGTGATCAGCTGTGTGCGTGCCCACCCTGCCGTTCACTCACGTGTACACACTCATGTGCACACACCCATTTGTATGCACACGCTGATGCACATACCCATTCACACACACATGCACACATGCATTCACACTCACAAAGCCAAGTAACCTGGAGAAGTCAAAGGCAGGCACTGGACTGCATCAGGATTGACCTCCTGACTGAGACAGATAGAATGAACGAAGAGTGGGTACATAGCACTTGATTTTTATGTATGTAATAACTTTGCAAGATGTACATTGCTATGGTATAGGTCTAGAATATCCCCCAAAACTCTCCTGTTCAGAGCTGGAGCTTGGCAGGGGCGGTGGGTCCCTGGGGTGTTCTCTGGGAGGCTGTCTTCTTGTTCCTGGCTCCTACCTTTCCTCTCTCTGCTTCCTGGCCACCACAGTGTGAGCAGCTGAACTGAGCCAGCCCTTCTGCCGTGCCAGTTCTGCCTTTGAGCCAGCCGGCCACTGACTAAACCCACTGAAACTGCGAGCCACAACAGACCTCCTCCTTGAAGTTACAACTGTCAGGTACTTTGTCCTGATGACAGGAAAGCCGATTACGACGTTACTTTTGGGGGAAACTGCTAAGTATCACCTGGAAGCTCTGATGGCTGCTTACAAGTGCATGTCGATCAACAACTACCTCATGATAAAACATTAAATCCAAAAACATTAGCGTTCACCCCCTTACTTGAGATCCTAATGTGCCCACTGTACAACCAACTTCTTTTGAAAACTTTCCAAAGGTAATTTCAGTGGGTTTAGGAAGCTATAAAGGTTACAGATATGTGGATGTGTATTTAAGGATTTGCATTGGAGTTTCTACTTACTTCCTTGGGCTTGACTTTGTACAAAAGCCACCAAACAAAAGTCTGTTTTTTTTGAGACATTTCAGAAATCCCTGAGAAATATTTCCCTGACTTTCTCTCATCTGCAGGTCCTCTAGCTGCAAAAGAACTCCTGCCTCCCTGCTCGGGGTCAAGGTAGCACTCATGAGAGAGTGAGACATCTGGGTGGCTGACGTGTGGCCAAGCCGTCCTGCCATGTCTCTGTGGGGACACAGCCACAGGGTGGCTTGATGTTGGCTGTGGCAGCTTCCTCACAGAGCTGGGGCTGAGCAAAGCCCCAGGGCTGGGGGCAGGCCCGTTTGGATCTGAGCCCTTTAGGGGAAGTCCGTGAGCCTACAGGGAGTCCCAGCTGTGGGCAGCTCTGGGATGGGGTTTTATCACGTTTGGGGATGTGAGGTCCAACACCTGAGCTTTACTTCTTCACAGGGCCACTGGGGCTGAGCAGCCAGTTATTACCTGGGCAGGTGTGGAGCCTGTTCCTCCAGAACCCGCACCTCCCTTATCCTCCTGGTGTGTCCCAGGTCTCCGCATGCTCATTAGGGGGCCAGGTTTGCATCAGGGACTCCAGGAGTGGGGTGAGAGATGGAATGAATGAGGCAGGAAGAAAACAAGCAACATGACATTCAAAATGTGGCTTCATCTTAAATTCTAAACCCTGCAAAGAAAACCAATGTTGAGAAAGAGGGTGTGGTAGCTAACTAACTGCCTATTGAATCAGTGACGCACAGCTCTGGGCATGTCTGTGGGTGATTGACAGGCAGGCTGAAAACTGAGGCGGGAAGACCCACCCCAGATGTGGGTGGCACCAACCAATAGCATTGTAGCTTGGTTGGAATAAAAAGGGAAAGAAGAAGGAAGTCTGCCCTCTGCTGCTTTGGAGGAGCTCAGGTCTGCACCAACACCTTTGGATGCCGCCTCTGTTTCTTTTGCCCTCCAACACAGACTCACACGGGACTCTGCAGAGAGCTCCAGGCCTTCGACCTCTGCTGGATCCTCTGTCCCTCCAACACAGCGTCCGCGCTGGCTTCTTCCAGCCCTCACTCTGCAGGTGGCCACTGCAAGCCTGATTGTAAGTCCTTCACACATTCTCCTGATGTCATATATATAACATTACATCTGATCCTTTAGGGAACCCTAAAGAAACAGAGGGAAAGCAAAGAATTGACAACCAAGACATGAATGGACTTCAGCTGAAAAATATCTGAGAAATATTTTCAATTAATACATTGAGGATCTTCAAGGAGATCAGCAAATGCATAACACATATGAAAATTTAAAAAACAAAACTCAGAAGGCCTCTCATTAGAAGCGTTGGAAAGGAAGGCAGGATGGGTGTGAAATTCAGCAGGTGGGGTAAACTGTAAGCAGAACACGGCTCCAGAAGTGAGAGAGCAAAGTGAGAAGGAATCAAGGTGCCCCCTGCCCAGGGCATCACGCATGACAAGGATGTGATATGGGAGGAAAGAGTTGTGTGCACAACTGTAATTCCAGAGCTATGGGAGGCTGAGGCAGGAGGATCACAAGTTCAGGCTCAGCCCAGGACAACTTAGAGATTTAGGGAGACCTTGTCTCAACATGCAAATGAAGAAAAGGAGTTATGGAGATAGCTTAGTGTGAGGGGTCTGGGTTCAATACAAACTACAAACAAACAAATGGAAACCGTTACAATCCTAAGAAGCTTAGCGTGTGGAGGGGCACAGGGAAAGCAGCGAGAGGCACCCGTGGGGGGCCGGGGATGGTGCCTCAGGGGCGCTGCACACTGGGGGCCCTCGGGGGAGGCAGGAAAGGCCCTCCCTAGGGCATCGAGGTCTGAAGGAGGAGCCAGCACGGACACGGGGGCTGGGGCACAGCCCGCACCATGCTCAGAGCCTGAGGTCGCCCCAGAGTCTGCTTGGCCCCCGGGGTGTGAGGAAAGTGCGGTCGGCCTGGGTGTTCGGGCTGAGGGGTTCCCCACCCGTGCCCCTTCCTGAGCAGAACCGCGTGAAGGAGGAGCCTCAGTGGGAAGCAGCGGGCAGAGCAGAGGACCAGGGAGGAGCAGGCCAAACCCAGGACGCGTGAAGAGCAGCAATGAAGGTCACCTTGGACACCCAGGAGCCAGTGTGAGCTTGAGCCCAGAGCCCTGGGAGCACAAGCCGGGGAAACCCGGCCACGAGGGTGTGGGCCCCGTGCGGACGGAGAAACTTCGCAAGACTGGGGGCCAGTGAAGCCGCAACCTTTACAAACAAGAGACCAGGAAGGCTGACCGCGCAGACGGAAGGTGCCGATGCCAGGACCGGTCTAGATCCAGTGGCAGCCGGGCTGGGGATGGGGCGCGGGTTCTGGGGGAAAGCGACAGCACCGCAGACTCAGGGCCGCGTCGCCAAAGCTTCGGCACACACAGAACCCTCAGTGCGGGAGACGCCGAGGCACCGTGTCCAGCAGGGTGGGCCTCGTGGCCGCTGGGTTTGTGGCCACAAATGAAGACCTGAGCTGCAGAGTGGGCAGAGGCCCCCGTGTGACACAGGCATCGTACTGCTCTTTCCTAGCAGGTATGAAACATTTATGAGAATTAATACCGTAATAAACTCTAGTGAAGCTTTAATGTTTTAATTGGCGTATTTTTCTCTAGTGACTGTGCAATAAATGAAACATAAGTAGAGAAAAATTTCTAGACACTTGAAGAGATGCTTTTTTCGGTGTTGCAATTGCTAAGCAAAATAATCACAGGAAAGAAGAACACAGTCAGGGCCGGGAAGGAGACTGCTCCAGCGGGAGCCTGGGCACCGTGGCGGTGTCACGGGAGGGCACGGGAGCCGACCATCCTCAGGACCAGGTCCCTGTGTGGCCGGCGCGGCGTGGGCATCAGGAGTGCAGCTTAACACCCGCTGTGATGTCGCGGCTTCAGGGTCTACTGCCGCCTGCTCTCTGTCACTACTGCAGCACGTCCCCCTTCCACGGTGCCAAATGTTCCCCCGCTGGGCAGCGCTCGACTGTGGTGCAGCAGAGGGCAGGGACTCAGCCACACCAGAGCCCTGGAGTTGGGGGGACCTACAGCCCCCACAGAGTCACTAATGGAAGCGAATGTTCCTCTTTAGTAGGCGGTGGAATTCAATAAACCTAATGAAAGTAGAAAAAAGCACTGAAGATGAGAGCGAAGTTCAACACAGTGCCAAGAGCCCATGTGATTTAACAATTGAAATTTCTTTTTTAATTTAAGGAAAAACACTCAACATGACTGACAAAAAATGACTTACATTAATAAGTGAAGACGACTAAAACTTAAAAAGCGCAGAGACTTTCAAAGCTCACAGGAGTTGCTATCCATGACTTCAGACCAATAGTTCTGGTTGCCTAGACATCAGATGGTCAAATCAAACATCTAAATCATTGATCCTGTCCCCGCAGGGAGGTGACTGTCGTGGAATTCAGCCCTTGCGTGTGATAACCCAAGCAAGACAGCAGCAGACACAGTCGGCTTGCAAACGCCACAGTCACAGCTGCGACAGCATCAAGCAGCTGTGGCTTCTTGACTGTGACAGCAGTGGGGTGGGGCGAGGCTCTCTGAAAGTAGTAAGAGGAGAAAAGGGAGTGTCGAGGGTAGGACGCTCAGCATCAGTCTCACCACAGGCCGTTTCCCTACAGGAGCGTCCATTTTCCTCCAGTTTACCCTTCTTTACGGCAGGGTAGTGCTCCACGGTATGTAAATACCAGGCTTTCTTTACCCACTCAACTGTTGATGGGTATGTCCCATGGTTTCTCTTGTACCAGAAACCCACGATATAAATAAGGAGCAAAATAGAAGACGATAGGAAGGAGGGAGATAGATCTTTCTCAAAGGGGAAGAGGGAGGAAGAGATGGAGAAAGCAGGGACAGAAGTGAAGGGAAAGGAACAGAAACGCGGAGAGGTGTGGTGTGCGCATCCCGCCGCCTCACAAGGAGTATAAATGCTATGCACTGTGAGGATTACCAAGGTCTTGAAAAATACATCTGCAGACAGGGAGGGCTCAGCCACAGCTCCAGGGAGGCTGCCTGATCCAAAGTCAGCGTGCCGAGTGCCCGTCCTGGGCACCCAGGCTGCAGCCAGCAGTGTCACAGCAGGAAGAGACGGCACCCAGCAGCTGCCCAGCTCAGGGCACCACCTGGGGCGCAGGCTCCCGGGCTGCTGTGGTTGGCTGTGTGAGGGTGCACTGCCGGCTCCGGGCTCCTCCTCCAGTTTCACCACTTCATCCTCGCGTCACACAGAAACGATTCTTCCCACCTCTCAGCGAGCAATACAAGCTTGGGGGTCCGGAGCTCCAGAAGGGGGCGTCCCACACAGTTGCTCTCCTAAAAGCCCCTGTGCCCACCACACGCTCTCCATGTCATCGCTGGCAGTGTTCACAGTGCCACCCGCCTACCCAGGCCTGAGGAAGGCACGTGTGATGCCCAGGGAAGTGGCATAAACGACACCCCCAGAGACGCACGCAACACCATTTGCACATTGGAAAGCTCGGAGGTCCAGAGCGAGGGTCTGCAAGCATGACTCCGGCATTGCCGCCCACCCAGCTGACTCTGGAGTCTGAGAGACGCCAGCGTGAAGCGCCAGCAGACCTGAGAGCAGAGGAGCAGCAGCGAGGTCCACCGCGTGCCTGGCCTGGGACGGCAGAGGCTCACAAGTGGCTGAGTGAGCCTCGGTCCTTTCTTAGAAAGCCGGGCCTGGAGCGGAGCTCAGCCGCGTGTTCCCTTCCGTTGGATCCGGATGTGAGTGGCCGCCCAGGGGCCCTTCTGCTGCTGTGACGCATTTCCGGATCCTGGCGGCAGCTCTCTGGAGGACAGACCTGGGCCTCCAGCCGTGGCCTTCAGGACTCATTTGCCTCCTGTGCTCCCCGAACGCGGGCACACCCGGCAAGGTGGGGATGGGCAGGCAGAGCAGGTGGAGCCGCCTGGGGCTGGGAGCGCAGACGATTCAGGGCAGGGGCGCTGGTGGGCGTGGCTTGCAGAGGTAGGGTGGCCTGGTTGGGGTTCCTGGGAGGGGGCTCGCAGGCTGTAGTCTGCTACCTGCGACAATCGGGTACCCTGGGGCTGCGCTGGGGTTGGGGCAGAGGGTGTGGCCTCTCCCGGCTGTCACCCATCCCAGAGTACAGGATGACTGGGGTGCCCAGATCTGACCTAGGCATGGGCTGTGGGGAGGGGCAGCGGAGCAGGGAGCCCAGGCCCTGCAGCGGATGGTGCCGGTCCAGACAATGGCCTGTGATTGCAGCCAGGGCCCTGTGCTGCTGACCCGTGGGTGGGGGACAGAGAGCAGTGACACCCGGTCGTGTGTCTGAGCAAGTGCTCGGCCTCGGGGTCGGCTCCCAGGAGGAGCGTCTGCAGGGGCCGGCTCTGAAGGGCGGCCCGCGGTACCTGCTGGGGTTCAGTCTGGGCGGCGTGCTCCAACCTTCCTCAGGCCTTGGGAGGTCGGGGTGCTCGCCCCGCAGCTGCTTCTCCTCGCTGCCGGGGTGCAGAGGCGCTGGCAGGCGGGAAGTGGGCTATTTCCAGTCAACGCCCTGCTCCCAGATGCCGCTGCTTCTCTACTCTGCACGTCTGGCTGCGGAGCCGGCCCTTCCCTGCTGCCCTGGAGCGCGTCCCTCGGACACTGTGACCACATCGCTATTTATGGTGACTCCGTCTGAGCCAACTTATTAATAAGCCGAATGAGTCTCAGGATAAAATCATGAGAAGATTACATCTGAAAACTCAGTTGAAGATTTACGGTTCCCTGACACCTGGGCCAGAGACGCGGCGCTCCCTGGAGAGGCCGACTTCACGTGCTGGAAACCCAGGGGGGAACAAACTGAACGCAGTCAGCCCAGGGCTCTGCCTTGGGAGGGAGCGTTGCTGCCATCGCCGCCGCTGACCCAGTGTCGCCGCTGTCGCTCTCCACCCCTCTTGGGTGGATGCGCGGGCTTTGGCACTCTGACCTATCATGAATGGAGCCACCGTGAACCTTCGCGACTTGGCCCCTGTGTGGCTCCTGGGTAGGCCCCGTGTGGAGAAGCTGATCCCTGGGAGCGGCCTCCAGGGAACCCCAGAGAGCCTCCCTCCCTCCTCCCCTCCTGCCGGGACCCAGGGCCTGCCGGCTGGGCTCCCGCGCCGGGGACCAGGTGGCCCTTCTGCTCCAGCTCACAGAGTGGTGCTCGGGGTCCTCTGCCCGGGGTCCCCTCCGGCGGCGCTGCAGTGCCGAGGGTGTCTGTTCACAGCCCTCCTGCACGGACATGGCGACCATCACTGAAAGTTACACGTCACGCAGTTTAAAGACCGCGGCACAGCTTGGCCAGGCCGTGTGAAGGGCTGCAGGCTGCGGGAGGCCAGCTCACAGCTCCAGGGCACCTGAGCTGGGGTTGTGGTCGGTTCCTCACAGCCGTGGGGAGGACCTGCCCGGCCCCCTCCGACCCGCAGTCAGCCGGCTTCTCCCTGTGTCCACGCGGACATCTCTCCAAGGCGAGTCTGTCCAGCGTCCCTGAGGACACAGGTCCCCGCAGGCCAGGGCCACCCCGGCCACCCCGTGCTTACTGGATGGCAGCAGTGAGGACCTCCGCTTTCGGGGGGGATCTGGGCGTCTGAGGAGAAATGGTTCCGTTCACGGTGAGGACTGGGCTGCCGTCCTGGGGGGCCCGCAGCTGCACACGCACTGGGGGCAGGGAGCCCACAGACTCGCACCCTCGCCGAGAGCCCTGAAGCCCCCTGGGGGCCGCGCTGACTGAGCCCGCTGCCCCCTGCACTGGGCGGGCACTTAGCTGGACGAGGTGGGCAGTCGGGCGGTAGGGCAGATGCGACATCTGGGAAACTTGATTTTGGCGGCCCTGAGGTTTTGGCTACAGCAAGAGTTCATCTGTGCCCAAGTGACTACATCAGCCTCAAGATCATCCGACCCAGGTGACATCTGTCACTGGCTCCGCCCTCCTGCCCAGCTGCAGGCCCATGGTTGGGCTGGGGCCAGGGCCGGCCCGAGTGTGGTGAGAGCGGCCCGCGGTCCCCTGGGAGGAATGGGCGCCTGCTCCCCCTGGGAACCTTCTCTGACCTTTTGCGAGGCAGAGACCCAGGCTTGGTTTTAAATAATACAATTAAAAATTCCACCTCTGAAACATGGTAATTGTAATCTGTCTCATCTATAAGTGTAATTATATTAAACTCCAATTTTCCCTCAAATATGCATTCTAATTCAATTTTCCTTTTTTTC
Organism: Dasyprocta punctata; assembly: GCA_004363535.1. Classification (NCBI taxonomy): domain Eukaryota; kingdom Metazoa; phylum Chordata; class Mammalia; order Rodentia; family Dasyproctidae; genus Dasyprocta; species Dasyprocta punctata. The sequence continues at coordinate 36,104 of RJWM01016018.1, read as the reverse complement.
TCTTCTTAACTAAATCTATTATCATTCCCTTGGTTAAATTATGCTTATTTAATCTTTGATGAGACCTTTCTCTGGCAGTCAGCTGATTTAAATTAATGCCCCCAGCCTTGGAGAGGGCCAGCTCGGAGCCCCATGTCTGGGGGCACCTTGGGGACAGGTGGGCCCCGGTTCCAGCTTGCGGGGTCTCACGCACATCCCCTCCAAGAGGGCTCCCTCTCACCACATCCCCTGAGGGGTGGGAAGGCAGGCGAACAGCAGGCGGGTTCCCAGGTTAGACACAGGTGAGGGTAGAGCTGTCCAGGCTCGCTGTGACCCTGCTGGCGTGGAGGCCACAGGACGGGTGCTGTGTCCCCGCTCACCAGCGCAGTCCAGCAGCCTCCGCAAAGCAACAGTAATTGTTGAGGACACTGTGTTGACCTCAATATTTCTAATTATCATATTACTTAATTAGGTATAAATCCCTTAGGGTTATAGATTTCCCATGACTATTAAACCAAACTAGGGTATGAATTCAACACAAAAGTAATTGCCAAAGCCAAACAAAAACAGGTAAACTAGCATCTTTAGCTGAGAAACAGGAGATGTTTGAGGAATTGCGGTCAAGGTGGCTATGGTCCTGTCGGCTGGGGCTGCACGTGCCCCACCTGCCCAGGGAGGACGGGGACAGCGGCTGGAGGGTCTCCACTACAAAGTGGGTGCTGTGGCCCCCTCACCCTTCTGCAGTGGGGGAGCCATGCGAGTCTCCAGAGCGCAGCCCGGGTGTGGGGCTGGCTCGGCACCTTCTGGCCCGCAGGGCCTCCTGGGTGTTCAGGTCCAGTGTGTTGGGGCCACCGCCCACGAGGTGGAGAGTGACTGCACTCTAGTGATCAGAGTTTGCCCCTGACCTGCCCCTGCTATGTGTCAACTTGAGAAGTTTAGAAGTTTAACTAAGCCACTCAGCAGGAGCCAGGATCCTGACTTTGTAAATACCCTTGTCCTGTGCGAGAGGAGGGCAAGGGGTGTTTGTGCATTTGCCTGGGGGATGGGGGTGGGTGGGGTGCCCTGCTTATGACGTGAGGGAGGAGAAGAGACTTGCCCTCTCCTCTTTTACTCTGACTGTTTTGCTGGTTGGTGCCGTGAACTGTTGTCCTAGAGCCACACCACCCTGCCTTGGAGCCAACGATTATGGGCTGAAGCCTCCACAAACAGTGAGCTAAATAAACCTCTCCTTCCCTAATTTTGGGTGTCAGGTATTTTGTCCTAGCAATGATAGAAAAGTAACCAAGACAGCCCCCGTGTCTGGGAGGACACCAGGGATGTCCCCAGGGCCTGCCTGACGGACACGGAAGCTCCCAACTGACCACAACTGCTCCCAAAGGTTCAGGCACCAGAGGTTCACCCTCCCTCGCCGCCTCTGCTCCCTGACCTCTGAGCACTGTGGGGTGGGTGCCCAAGGTGCTGGGGAGCAGGTTACTTAGTGGGACTCACTGCGTGACCCCCAGGAAGGCCACAGGGGATGGGGACCTAGAGGCAGCCCCAAATGGTCCCTCCGAGTCTCAGTTTCACTGACCCCATTGGCTCTGAGGGACCACTCTCAGCAGGACGCCTGGCCTAGGAGGCTGTGGTGTGTCCATCCATCCATTCATGCATGCGTGAGTTTCTGCATTAATTCACTTGTGGGCTCCTAAGCTCACTCGATGAAGCCAAATCCCCAGAATGCTATTTTCAAACTATTTCCCAGAGCAGTGCGGCCTCCATAGAAGCCACCGTGGAACCCGCAGCAGGCCAGTGTGTCTCCCGCTGGCCACTGGCTCCTTTGCACACAGCAAAGCCTCAGCCCTCGGGGAATCCAGCACCCCTGGGGGGAGGCCCAGCATCCTCACTGGCTGGTCCTGATCACTGACTTGGGGTCACCGGCGCCCCCTGTTCCAAGGTGGCCCTGTCTGTCCTTCCCTGCTTCAGTCCGAGTCGCCCATATCTGGGCTCAGTCCTGAGCCTTGCAGGGGAGGTCAGCACAAACACAGTGAGCACTGGGCTCTGAGGGCCCCACAGGCAGAGGGAGGAGGCACCAGGGGACAAGGGCTCGGACGCGAGCTGCACTGGAGGTGGAGCAGCAGCCCCCCGAGTGCGCCCTGCGGGCCTAACACAGGTGTCTGTCTTTGCTGTGAGGAGCTGCAGGTGCCTGGGCCACTCCTGCCTGTGATGGCAGAAGAGCAACACTTCTCGTCACACTCAGGCCTTGGAGGAGCCCAGACAGCAGGAGGGAAAGCTGCTGGCAGGCCGGACACTCGGGCGTGAGAGGATGCTCTACTCCCAGGGTGAATTTTCCGTTCTTCTGAAGGTCTTCAGCTGCTCTGCTGAGGCTCACCAAGGGTCACAGGGACAATCTCCTCACTCCGTCAGTAGATGGCCAGTGTCAGCCACAGCTGCAAGACACAGCTGGGCAGTGAGTGATTAAAGGCCTGGACCACAGCCCAGCAGAGCTGGCCCATAACACTGACCAGCACAGTTTGCCATCAGCTGGGTGTCCATGCCTGATCCCCAAGTCAGGATGGTAAGTCACGCACCCCTCACAGCATACCAGGACACGGCAGCTCTGCCCACACCCCAAATGCCCCGGAAAGTAGGGTGAGTCTCAGGGCTGTGTGGTCTCTTCCATGCCCTTCAACTTCACGTTGTGAGCACATCCGAGGTCACATGACAAGGGACAAACAAAGGAGGAGACGTTTGCTGAATGTGTGTGCATACACAGAAGATCCATGAATGTAAACTAAGAAGGAAATATTCATGGTGGTCCAAGTCCTCATTGGTGACAGTCATGGCTGGTGTCTGTGACCACCATCTTCTACTACGTGTCCTGCAGGACTTTGGCCTTCAGTGAGCCCCTCTGCTGGGCCTGGTTTCCTGACGTGGTCACAGGTGTCTTGTGCCCACCCCATCTAAACTGTTCAGAATTCCTCCATCTGGAGCTCAGACCCCTGACCAGCACAGAACAGCCGGGGAGCAGACAGTGAGCCTTTGGTCAGTCAGTGTCTGGGGCCCTGGGAAGTAGTGCTGCTCTTGTTTCCACCCCTAGATTTCTGGAGCCCTCAATTCTGCACCACACTTCTTGGCCAGGTGAGGCTTTACCACAAAGTTAATGTCATAACTGATCTTCAAAAGAGCAGTCTAGCATCCCAGTGTGACACAAACCCCAATGTCAAAGCCCCTCGACTCACCCAGACACACCCAGAAACATGCTCCACTGATTTCAGGGGTCGGTACTGAGCCCTTCAGATCGATGCTGCCAAGCTTAACTGCCACATCCTATCCCTTGCCAACCCGACACCCAAGCACATCTCCTCGGACCACCTTAACCTCCAAATACAAGGGAAGCTCATAATCTGCCTAATGTGTCACGACTACTCTGCGGACAACCAAGAACACTGTAATCCTTTCCTCAAAGTCTCAGCAACTCCAACACTTTCAAAAGTCTAAGTCAAAGTCTCTTCTGAGACTCAAGGCAAACTCTTAGCTGTGAGCCTCTATCAGAATAAAAAACAAGTTGCATAATTCCGAGGTACAATGTCACATTAACTCCTTTAACTCAGTCTCTGGCATGTGGGACACACTGTGGCGAGGCGTGAGCTTTAGAGGACTTGGGCAGCCCTGCCCTGTGGCCTTGTCAGTTGAAACCTCATGGGCTCTCTTGGACTTGCTCCACTCACTGTTTTCAGTTTTCCAAGCAAACTTTCTCAGCACGCATTCCCGGCTTCTCCAACTTCCTGGGGTCTCCACCACACTTTAGGATGCACTTCCTCAGCTCCATGTATTGCTTTCTCAGGGCTTCTTTGCCTGACGTCTCAGGCTTTCCTTCGCAATCTGGGTGGAAGCCTCCTTGACCCCACTTTCTTTGCATTCTGCATGCCTCCAAACCCAGCATCATTCGGATAAAGCCAAGGTCTATTGTCAGCAGGCACAGGAGCCGGGACTCCTTGAATCATGGTTGTACTGGCCTGAGCGGCTGGATAGCTGAGTAAGGTAAAATGAATCCTAGGGAACAATTGCCTAGATAGCAATTCTCAAGCAGGGGCCCCAGAGCCTCTCTTTTCAAACAAAAAGTTTATACTTTTTCACTCTTGAGCCTGCTGTGGGTGGGGTCTTTCTCATTCCTAAGATGCCCTCAAGATATCTTTCTTCTTCTCCCTGTACAAAGAATTCTTTTAGTGGTGCTAATTTCTTTAGCAGCCACACCCCATTTGTCCCCAAATTTGCACAAGGGTCTTTCTGGGTCAAAACTTAGGTTTTTCATTTTTTATGCTCTGCTTTTTTGGTCCAATTCTCACTATAAATTTAATGGAAAGCAGCCAGCATTCAGACCATAGCCTAAACATTGTGGCGCCCTAAAATTTCCTGGTCAGCTAATCTGTAGCACTTAAAGTCAGTCTTCTCCAAAGTCTCAGAACATTAGCAAAATATAGAAAAATTTACTGCTAGAGTATAACGTGCATGGCCTCCAGTCCCAGGTTCTCATAAAGCCGTTACTGACACTGGACCCTCACAGCCTGGCCTCTATTGTCCACACTGCTGTCACTGTTTGGCTTTCTGAGTTCTCACCAGAATTGCTCTCCAGCCCACATCTCCAAACCTTTCCTAATTCCACCTGATAACCAGTTCAAAGGGCCTCTAAACCACATTACCAGCTCTAGGCACAGCAATAACCCCACTTCTCTAGAACCAATCTCCTGGGCAGATTCCAAAACCAACTAAGTTGACAACATCATGCTGAGCCCTGGTAGATGGGGCTCTGTGGATACAGCCTTCACATACACAAGCTGCATGGGATGTGGGCTCAGCAGATGGGGGCTCAAGCAGGAGCTGCATGGACAGAACCCTGGACCCAGCTCACCTGGGGTTTTCCCAGCTGGCCCTGCTCCCAACACAGTGGGATGCTCAGGCCTGAGGACACTTCTGGGGACTGCAGGTTCTCTGCCTACTGCGGAAAGAAATGACCAGTGCTCTTGGGGACAGTTGAATCCATAAACATATCAAAGGCAGCAGACGACTCGGCAAAAATATGTTTGGCCACAGAGCCTCTCTGAGCATTCTGTGCCTGAAACTTGGGCTCAGTAGAATGTGGAGCCAGAAAGCACGAATGCTCAAACTTGGATACTCACACTATTGCCACATTTACATGGGAACATTTTTAATTGCAAAAACTTGCCAACCAGAATGTAATTCTTTCAAATAATTAAAAGTGCTTTGTAAATTGTGACATTCCAATACTACAAAGTGAAAACTGATTATTTAAATATGGAATCTAATTGTGCTATAATTCACATTCAATAGGATGGCCAGACATTTCTCAAATGAATGAAAATGTTCTATAAAATCAATTCATTATGTAAGAACTACACATAACTGACTTGCTGTTGTAATACCACTGTTCATATCTTTAACACACCACTAGGAGAGGGCCTTCCTTGTACCACATGGTCTCATGTTTTGGACACCACCTCTCAGCAGGTGGGACAAAGTGGTCCCCGTCCTTGGAGCAGAAGAGAGTCTCTAAGGACAGCCTCAGAATGCTTCAGGCTGTGGGTGCCCAGAAAGAAGTGGGTGTTTCCAGTTCCCCTCTCCACAGCAGCGGGATTCACTGCTCGTTTTCTGGGACCCAGGGCAGTCTGCAAGGGGACCCTTGCTCAGAACTAAGCATCCAGGACAGTGACAGCAGAGCCTCGGCCTGAGCCCTGAGCTGTGCCCTGGATGGTCAGTCAGCCACGAGGGCGGCCTGGTTAAGCTGGAACCGCCTTGCTGAGGTATTGAGAATCTGCCCCAGGGTCAGACTGCTCTGTCAGGGCCTGGTGACACCGGTAAAACTCCACATGTGTGTGTATGCACGAGTGGGTAGTGTGTATGCACCTACGTGTGTGCTCCAATATCCATGCACGCATATGCACACCTGTGCAATGTGTGAGTGCACTGTGTATACACTCACCTCCACTCAGGTCAGGTGACGAGGCTGGGTCTCAGGAACGCCCTCCCTCCGGGTGTCTGCTGGGCCTATCCTGACCGCCTCCCCGTGCAGAGCAAGGCCTTCCATCCCTGAGCGATCACAGGCTGGCCCTGCTGTTCCAGGGCTGTGCCTAGCCCACCTAGGCCCGGGCGGGCAGGGCCTGCAGACGGAGCATCCCCGCTGGACTCCCTCCCAGCCCTTCTTGCATGGCTTCCATTCCTGTGGTCTCCACAGCAGGGCCTGATCTCATCGCTAGCCTTCAGGAGCGGGAGTCACATTGCCTCTGCTCCACAGCCTGTGCGGGCCGGGCCTCCCGGGCTCCTTTCCTGCTTAGCTCTCCCTGGACGGGTCACCGCAGGTCTTTGCGCCCCAACACCCCAGACAGCAGTGTTCATGCGTCCCAGGGCCAGGAGCCATGGACCCTGTGACCTTGCTCTGTCTCGCTGCCTTCCTTCGTAATTACGCCGGCGCCTCGTTTAGAAAAGCGTGTCTTCCTAGCACGCTCCTCGCGTCCCTGCCTCCCAGGGGCTCCCAGGGCCGCCACCCTCAGAGGCTCCCGAGGCAGAGGCGGAAGCTGCCTCTGCCCTGGAGAGGTCACTCACCTGAGGGGGCCGCGTATCGGCCAGCTTGTGGACATTCACATCCAGCCCGCAGCCCAGCAGGGCCAGCTGGATCTCCTCCCTGCCACCCCCCGGCCACATGGGCAGGAAGAGGAAGCAGGGTCCTGCTCTGTGGCTGACCCCTCCGAGCAGAGCCTCAGTGTCCCTCTGCCTGCCACCGCCCACGGGGAGGCCAGACCACAGTGGGAAGGCGCCGTCCACCCATGTGAACAGGCAGGGCTCCAGCCTGCAGGACAGAGACTGCACTGGAAGATTCCTCCTGCTCTAGCCATCCCTCTAAAACAATTCCAGCCATGTGACGCAAAGTGAAATATGCCCATCTCATTTATTAAACTTCTACCTAAACTTAGACATCAAATGTTTTATTAATATTTTCTATCATCCCCACAAGTTAAACCAGCCATGAAAATTACCTTCAACATGAAAAAAAAATGTTAAAATGTATTCATTTATGGTAGTCACCAGGCAGCCCTTCGGCAGTAATTTAATCAGAAGCCACGAAGGTGCGCTCAGATACATCTTCCCTGATGCAAATATTGAAATATTTAATTAATGTCAATCAGGCCTGAAGAAGGAGGCACAGTCATGCCGCAAGGATCTGGAGGCTGCTATGGGCTAGGGCGGGGCCTGAGCTCAGAACCTGCTGTGGGCCAGGGTGTCCCAGGGGCAGGGCGGGACCCCAGAGCCCACGCAGTCACCTTGCGGGCAGGGTTCAGGGACTCAGTGTGTTCTATGGGGGTGCCGGAGGGTGGGGAGCCGCTCCCTGCGCTGTCATCCCCTCTCCCCTTTCCTTTCTCTTCTCCGTCCTTCCTTTCTCTTTAAATTCTCGTGAAGAATTTGTGCTCCGCAGACAGGCGTGGGGTGCCAGACAGGTGGTCGGAACACCCTGAGGTCAGACCAGGGCACTCCGGTCCAGGCCCCAAAGCGTCTCAGAGTGTGAGCAGGAGGGGGAGCAGGCCTGGGGCCAGTAATGGAGAGACTGGACAGAGCAAGGGCGGCTGGGGAAACCTCAGGAAACCCACAGAATGAGGCCACCCCGTCCCCCGGAGCCCTCAGGCACCCGCAGACCCCAAGGTGCGGACCTGGCCGGCATCCAGCCTCAACCCCGGGGCATCCCATGGGCTCCGCACACCGTGGTGCTTCCTCCATGGTCCTCCCAAGGCCAAAGCCCCCTCCTGACGGCCGGGCTGAGCCAGGTCCCCCTGGGCCACAGCTCCTGTGCGTCCCCAGCCGCGGATCCTCCCAGCACCCAGGACCTGAGAGACCCAGCGCTGCCCCTGTGGGTCCGGAGCTCCGCCCTGGCTGCTCCCAGTGGGCATTGCCTGTGCTTCTTCCCATCGCTGCACCTCCCAAGGGTTGCCAGCTTCCTGCTCAGGAGACCCAGAGCCTGGGAACGCTCCCGAGACTCCCACCCTCTGATGACACGTGGAGGTGCTCAGTGGCCCCCGCAGCATCCGAGAACAAGCCTGGGGGTCTGGGCAGCAGGGCTGAGACCCTCCTGCATGCACCCTGGGCCAGGGTCCGGTGCCGTGTGGCCTTCAGGTCCACGTGGACCTCGACATGGGGACGTGGACCTGCATGTGGCTGTGCGTGGCAGGAGCAGACGCCGGCCCCTGCCTGCTGGCCCCTGCTCTGCTCAGGGACACCTGCAGCTGCCGGCCTGGCCCGTGCTCCCCAGGCCTCTGTGGGCCCTCTTGGGCAGCTGTGGGCACCCTGATGGCCTATGGCTCTGGCAGCCAGGGCGGGGCCAGGATGACAAGCAGTCACAGCAGGGGACACGGGAGGAGGGACAGTGCTGATGACCGCCAGGTCCTCGAGCCCCCAGCAGCCCAGGCCAGCAGCAGCCAGGGTCAGACCAGGCCCTCTCGAATCCTGGCTCCACGATGCAGCGCTCTGGGAAGGAATGTGCCCGGCCAAGGGGTCCTGTGACCCTAATGGGGACGTTTGCCCCACTGTGTCCCTGCTCGTCTGAGGCCGTGCTGCCAGGGTCTGAGTGCAGCCTGCACCCCCCACCTACTCGCAATGTGTTGGTGGGCTAAGGGGGAGAGCGGGGTCGGGGAGGCCCGATCTGTGCTGTGGCTGAGACCTCGTCCTGCACCGGGGACGCACATGGGCAGCCGTGCTACACGGGAACTGTAAGGAGGCCACTAGGGGGCTGGGGGGAAGCCTGCTGAGTGAATAAGTAAACTCCCAGAAACTGCTCCCCCGTCTCTCGTCCTGGAGAGGGGTGGGCTGTGCTCCAGGGAGACCCGGGGTGGGGGGGGGTTGGCAGGGACATCTGGGCGGCTGGCTCTGCGGCGCAGCTTGTGCTGACGCAAACAGTGTACACATGAAACTGACCCTGGCCAGAGCTGCTGCCTCCAAGAGGAAGAGAAAGAAGGTCAATGCCTGGTCCTCAGGGGCAGATGGCCACATGCAGGACATACAACACGCCCTCTCAACTACCTTCACGTGTGCGGTTGGTGGCACTGAGCCCACCCACACGGCCGTGCAGCCGTCACCACCATCTGTCCACAGGAGGCTTTGTCCTCCACCCTGTTTCATGCAGGAGAAGCTCGTCACCTTTGTCCGTGTCATAGCAGGTGTCAGAAGCTCCTTCCTTTAAAGTCTGACTGCTCGTCCCTGGCATGGAAGGGCCACACTCCCGGATTGGCCACATTGCTCCATCCATGCAGCTGCTCGCAGGTGCTGGGCCTCCTCTTCCCTTCGGCCACTGTGCAGCCGTGGACACGCGTGTGTAAACGTGTCTTCCAGACGTGCTTTCGGCCAGCCGTGGTGGACAGTGGCCACTCGGGCAGGCTCAGTGGACTGCGGCTTTCCGCACGGTCCCCCTGCGGCAGGTGGGGCCAGGCTCTGTCCACCTGGCTCTGCTGTCCTGGGTTCCACTTGAATCAAGACCCTTGGCTCTGAACCGGGCTGGGCCCTCGCACTCCCACCCTGCTGCGAGTCCTGACCGGGGCGGCTTTCCCGTGGGAACTGCCCAGTCTCCTGTGCCTCGAGGCCAGCCGCTGGCCCTGAGTGACAGGCTCTGAGCCCAGTGTCAGGGGCTTCTGCCTGGTCTCCATTTTCATGCACACCTATCCAGCACCAGGCTCTTGCAAACTCATGACCCAACTCAGGGCCCCCCAGGGACATTGCACCCCACCCTGGGTTCATCGGGGATACTCTGGCATGGGCAGGGGAGTGGGAGGTCCAAACCCTGCTTCGGGAGTGCCCTTTCCTGGCCGCACACAGAGCCAGGGCTCTGGAGCTGGGCCTATGCCCTGCAGGAAGAGGGGACCCACCTGTGACGCCCTGATGGACGGAGGTCCCCGCACGCTGGTGGTCAGCACCCCGGACAGCGCAGCTATCCTCTCCAACCCCTCCCCACCAGGTCTCCTTGCAGGCACTTAGGGTCCAGGTGGGCGCAGCAGGGTGGGTGCTGGGATTCCCACCAGCTGCTCTGGGATGCTAGCTGTTGTGGTCAGGAGTTGCAAGGAGAGCAATTACATACTGGACACAGAATTTATAGTATTATTTTATGATGGTCACTCAGAGTTAAATATAAGAAAGTGCAGGAAATCTGTCCACAACACTAAAGACCCAGAAAATCCAGCCGAGGGCCTGGATCCCACAGCAATGTCCTGCATGAGTCCAGCTGAAAACCGAGAGCCTAAGACAGTGCCTCCCACAAATCCAACTGGAGCCCTAGAGCCCATGACAAGGACTCATGCAAGTCTGTTTTACGAATCTGCACTGGGAGGCGCAAAGGTCAGTGGTGGAAACTAGAAAGCCTATGCCAGTGGGGTGAAGGAGCTGTGCCAGCAGGCTGAGGGTTCTACACTGGAGATAAGAAGTGATGCTCAAATTAAGAACACGGCTGCTCTGAAAAGTACCACAGCCATCCTCAGGACAATGAGGCCCTGAGCTCCTCCGACAGTGAGAACAGTTGAGTACATGTCAGGAAGCCAGCGTGACAAGCTTCTCCTGGAAATTAAACAGCACACATCTTCCCCTCCAGAGCCAGGAAGCGATGCTCAGTGTGAAGAGCAGAGCTCCCCAAGATGAACCACAGCCACTCTCAGCAACAAGGTCCCGAGCTCCTCCAATGATAATGGCCAAATCAATATCGGGGAAGCCAGCATGACAAGCTCCTCCAGGAGAACCAACAGCTCAAAACAGCAACACTTAGGAGAACCCACAACACCTCGCTCTTCTCCACGTCTGTATTTATGCTGGCACCTTTCCTCAGGTGGGCCATCTACACGCAGCACCATGGTGATGTAATTCAGTTGGTGATAAGTTGACCACCAGTTTTTAATCCATACCACTGGCCATGCAGAGTGGACCTTGGCAGGGAGGCCCGGCACATGTCCACCACCTGGACGGGTGTCAGGACAGGGTGGGCCAGTGAGCCCTGAGTGATGGCACAAGGGTCACAGTGGGAGTGTCGCCCTCCCTCACCCCGGGAACCCTGTGGGGGCAGAGCAGGGATCTTCCCCGCCCAGGAAGGAGGGTGCGGAGTGTGATACTGAGGCCACCAGGCAGAACAGTGACCTCACAGGAGCTGCTGCTGGCCAGAACTGGGTGGACAGATACGTGACAGACCCTGCTGCGGCCTGGGAGGGTCTGCAGTCGTGTCCAGAGGAGTGTCCGCCTCCTGGCTCTCAGGTGCGGAGAGGACAGATGCGATGCTTGTGGCACAGTGGCCGCCGAGCAGGCAGGACACCGGACAGAGCCAGGGAGCTGTGGCACTGTCCTTCTGCTCGGGCGCTCTGTCCCGACTCCTTAACCCTCCTGATGGCTGTCCTCGCCTGCCCTGCCTGGCCGGAGGAGTCCCGCTCCTCTGAGGGAAGTGGTGCGCCTCGTGGAGAGGACCTGCTCCGTCCCTGGGCTCGTAGGAATTTTAACTAAGAACAAACTGTTGTCATGGTCCCTGAAGCCGGGGCACGTATCCGGATCCAGATGACCTGGCGGCCCGCACACCCCCACCCCTGCCCACCCTCGCCACAGCTCCAGCTGCCTCCGGCCCCCAGGTGCGCGGGAGGCCCCGCCCCTCCGTGAGCCGCCTCGGCCTCCCTCTGCGCAGCCCTTCCCGTCTGCATATTTGCGCTGGGGTGGACGCGATGGGCAGCCGGCCTGCTCCCACTCGCCCGTCCAGATTGGAGCCCGGGCAGCTGCCATCCATCAAGCTTGGACTCTGGCCTGCGAGCTGGGCACAGCTGTCCACTCTCGGGCCCACCCGCCCGGCCCCCGCGAGAGCAGTGATGGATTAACAAGCGCAAGCCGAATCACTCTCTGTAACGGTGATGGACACGGCCCGGACCTTCCTGGCAATGAGGGCTGTTTATCCACTTTTAGCCCCGCAAACAGCAATCAGTTTCCTCCGCCGGCTATTAATTACCGTGGCCCTGCGGCCAGGCGCGGGCCTGCGGGCTGCCTTTCCGGGTCCATCTGTCCCTGGGAAGAGCGAGGGCCGTTCCTCCCTCATCCCAGTGTCCCCTGGCCGGTGGGTCCGCATGAGAACTGCGGTCGGCCACGCAGCCTGCGCCGTCCGCTCAGGGCCCTTCAGGCTGCGCTGTCTGTGCGGGGAGCCAGGGGTCCCCTTTGACTGAAGGGAGGCCCCCTCCTCTCCAGCTCCAGCCTCCACCCATGAAGCCCCGCTCCTGCGCTCTCCCGAGTTCCAGCCTCAGAGTCCTCATGGCACCGTGGCTGGCGGCCGAGGAGCGAGGGTTGCAAAACTCAGGGTGAAATCAGCCTTGCTTACACCACACGGCTCGAGGGGTGGGCAAGGTACATCTGCCTCCTCCCTCACTGCCAACAGGGAAAAGCCGTGGGGTCCCTCTGGGTTGTGCACAAGGCTCAGATTTTAAAAATAGAGCGCAGGTGATGAGCAGTGTGTTGGGGCGTTGGGTGTCCCCCAGCTCCGGTCCTGGGTCCCGGCCGAGAGGCCCCCTGTGCCAAGTGAAAACCCCACTCCTGGCTGTGTCGAGGTCGGTGAGGACGAGGCACTGCGGGTCTTTGTCCAGGTTGTTGCGAATTTCTCGTCCTCAAGTGATGTGTTTCCTCCTCAGAATGTTCTCTTCCAGCAGGAACAGGATTGTCGTCTACTTAGCCCAAAGCTCTACTATAGACGTGAGGGAGAGGGGACCCTCTTCTGGGCCCTCTCAGCCCCTCTAACCCGAGGTATGGAAGCCGGGATCTGCACCACAGACACAAGGGGGGCATTACGCATCGAGCAGAGATGCAGGAATCTTGTCTTGCAGGGAAAAGGAAGCTCACAGATTTCTGCAAAGCAGTTGTCTTCTGCATGCAAATGTTTATTTAAAATTCATGTATTCCTTGGGGAAAGAGCTAGGGAGGGCAGACCAGAGGTCTGGGAGTTGCAGGAGTGATCAGGAAAGGATCAGTCAATTAATCAATAGAAGGACAGAAGCTGCCCGATGCCTAAAGTCCAGCCTGGCAGGACGTGGAGAGCCATTATCCTGAGGACCCAGGGCCTGCTTGGTGATCCCAGGTTGGGCCTACAGCCCCCCAACTCCATGGGAGAAATTAGTTGAGTAGGAAATGGCTCTGAACTGCTCCCCCAAAGCCAGGGGTCTTGGTCTCCTGTCTGCACACAGCTTCCTGGAGGGCAGGGATCCTATGCAGCTGTACAAGGGCCAGAGGTGTTCAAGGCAAGGAGTGGCTGCTCCTGGGGCCCCCACTCCCTCTCATCTACCGTTTCCAAGCCCCCCGCAACTCCTCCAGTCTGGTAAGGGTTACGGCTAGGAGGGGTCTGGGTTCGTACCATCAGAGAGGGTCTCTTCCTGCCTACCCCGAAGCTCTGCAACTGCTCCAGGTAATAGAAGGCAGAAAGATGTGCAGGACGACAGCAAACAACATGGGTCACACCTTGGAGAACTCATTCATTCATTCATTCATTCAGTGGATACCTATAAGACAACAAAATAGGTCCATCAGGGCAGCGCAGAGAACAAGGTGACCTGGGACTCTGATCTCTTGAGGTTCATGTCCTGTCAGGGTCACCAGCAAACCCCGGTACCCACCTCCAGTTGTGACCCAGGGTGCCATGGAAAAGGGGCTCCGTGGGCTGGCTGAGCCAGGCTGGCAGCTCCATCATGTGGATGAGACTCCTGCAGGGTCCACGAGACCAGGGCTGGAGGCAGAGGCTGACGTACACCCGGGTCGGGAAGAGCTTGCTCTGTGGCCTCCTCGGGTGTGGTGCAGGGGGCGAGGTTAGGGCTGAAGAGGCCGGGGGAGTGTCAGGGCGGTGGGCTCTGTGGGGAATGACCTTAGAAAGGCAGGTGACACTGTTCGATCTGACGTCTCCAGAGACCTCTGGAGGCTGTGACAAGAGTGACAATGGAGGACATGGAGGGGGAGGTGTCCCTGTCTTCTGGGAGAGGACGGGGCCAGGAGTGGAGCTGGGCGACCACGGGCTTGAGATGAAACTTGGAGGTGGGGTCCGGGAGGAGCCATGGCTTGGGTACGGGAGCCCAAGTGCTGTCTCTGCTGCCTCCTTGGTGCCAGGTGGAGGGAGTGGCCCTGGAGAGAAGCTGGGGGTGCCATTCAGAGCAGGTCCGGGGCTGGGTCACAGCAGGCAGGAATGTCAGGGGCAGGCAGGGAACTTTTGATCCTGGATCTTTGAAGAGGCCTGGCTTAGGGTGAGGGGGAGTTCCAGATTATAGGAGTTGGAACCCCAGGAACAGTTCAGCCATAGGGACTTCATCCTCCATGCAGAGAGCTCAGGGGCCAGATATAGTCCCCCAGGTCATGTCTCTGTGACCTACTTTCCACAACAGTGCCCTGTCTCCCAATAGCCATGAACACCAACTCTTCAGTGGGCTACCCACCCATGAGGTTAGTATCCTCACGATCCGGTCTCTTCTCCAGGAGCCTCCTAATACAGTCAAGGGGACAGACAAGACCAACTGGCAGTCCCACCCCTACGGCCTTGCTGGTTGGCCTCTCTCTTCTCACTGCCTGCAGTTTTCCTAGGCAGACATTTCAAGTTTCTAGCATCTCCAGTTTTATGGATCCTCAATTTCCACGGCACCTTTGGTCTCTCACAGTTTCACACATCTACCTTTCAGGGGCTCCTCACAGGGACTCTAAGCCTTTGATACCTTCCTTTGAAATCTGGGTGGGAGCCTTCATGAACCTGTAATACTAGCATTTTGCATGCCTAAAAAACCAGCGCTACCTGGATAATTCCAAGGTCTGACACCAACTCCAGCAGTAGTTGGGCCCCCTGGTGTCTGAACTGAAGCAGCTTCTGAGTATCTGTGTGACTGGGCATGAAACACACATCCCTAAGTGACACTCAGTGACCACAGTGGCCTGGGACGCTCTTCTCAGAGCGAAGTTTTGAGACGGCATGGTGTGGCCTTGCTGATTCCTGAAATGCCCTCGAAGTATTTTTATTCTTGTTCCAATGCGAAGTCTTTTCCTGCCCCACCCCCATTCTCTACTTCTTCCTCCTTTTGTGGTGCTGAGGATCGAAACCGAGGTCTCCCCATGGAGCTGCCTTTCCAGCCATTTCTTACTTCATTTTATCTTTATTCTGAGACAGGGTCTTCCTAAATTACTACTTTGCTGAGATCATGCTTGAATTTGTAATCCTCCTTTCTCAGTCTCTCAGATTGATTGGATTACAGACTTGTGCCACCACAACTGGCTTAGCTCCTTCTTAATGGCGCTAATCTCTTCAACAACCACACTTTTCTTGGCTGCGACTTTTCAGAAGCTTCTTTTTTGGTCAGACTATAAGTTTTTAAAAATCATTTTCTTCTGTTCTTTGATCCTGATTCTCGCTGTGGCTAAAAGCAGCTAGAAGTGCCCACTGGGACAGCCTGAGGATGGGGCTGCTTTAAAATTTCTTCCACCAGATTAACTTGTCCACCTTCTTTAAAGTCTCAGGCCATGCACAAAGTTTACAATTCTTTATCGGAACACAGCATCAGTGGGCTCTGCTCTGTTTCTCACCCGGAATCTTACACTCTCAGCTTCACCACCTGCAGTGTTATCAGCACCCTCATCACCTGAGCTCCAAACCAGAACAACCGTAAACCCTGCTTACAGCCTTCTCCACTCTCTTCATTCCAGTTTTTCAAACTTTTCCAAAATTCTCCTTTAGAACAGTTCCAAAACTTCTGAGCCACAGAACACTACCCCAGGTACAATTTTCTGAATTAGTCTCTTCTCTGTCACTGTGACAAAATACCTTACATACACTACTTTAAGGAGAGGTTTATTTTGGCTTATGGATTTAGAGGTTTCAGTCCATGGCTGGCTGACTCTAAGGCAGGAACATCATGAAGGAAAGGAGGAGAAGGACAACAATTGCTTAACTCTTGGTGGCCAGGAAGAAGAGTGGTTTGGAAGGAGCCAGAGAGGAAGCGGTCAAGAACCAGACACAGTCCCTGAGGTCACAGTGCTGTGAACCACATTCTCCAACTAGCCCCTCCTCCTATTGGCCCGTCCAACAGTGAACACGCTGGTGGTTTAAGCCGTCGATGACGGTAGTGCTCTCGTGACTCAATCACCTGTGCCAGAGACTCTGAATCCAGTCAAGTCAGTGATGAAGTTTAACTCCCGCAGGGATCCAGCAAGGCAGACCCGGCATGGCACCAGGAGAAGGACACCCTCCGCTAGGCACCTGCCTAACTGCGTCCGCGCACCAGTGCCCTGTGACCGCGTGGGCTGGGCATTCGTTCAGCAGTGCTGGGGTCTGTGTTTTCCTCATGTTGCAGATGCTGCATGTCAGATGCTTGTTCCTCCTGGTTCTGTTTGCTGCCCCTGGCACGCACTGTAATGTAAATGCACCACGATGAATCTACTGACGGGCGTTTGGGTATTGGCTCCAGTTTCCACTTCTCAAAGACATGTCAAGCAGTAGTGGCCACGCCCAGTGCTGGGGAGACAGAAGCCCTCTGTGTCTCCAGCTGAGGGACTGCGGGCCGTCCGTTGTCCTCACCGCCTATCCAAGGTGGGTAAGGGGGAGCAGCCAGGGGCCCGGAGCTGGCCAGGATGTGGACATTCACAGAGCACGGCCCAGGGCAGCCGGCCTTGCATTTGGAGCCCCGGGGCCCCCACTGGAGGACAGGCCTGGTGTTGCCCGGCCACTTACCATTTACAGACCAGCTACAGGTGCAGAGGCTACAGACTGCAGCATGGACATTAGCAGGCACCACACCAGGGCTCTGGCCAGTCTCCCGGGCTGTCAGATGCAGGCCTTCTGCATGCAGAGCTCACAGGGGTGCAGAACACGAGGCTCCCCACGCTGCCGGCAGTGGAGTTCAGTTAGGCTGCGTGGCAGGGGCGGGTACAAGCACTAAATGTCACCCGGGTGCAGGGTGGCCAGGACACCACATAGAGCACCCTGGTTACTCCATTCTGGGGTTGCTGGGCGCCTTGCCAGCCAGGGCTGTTCTGTGAACTCGGGCTGGGAAGGGGCCCTGGGAGTACAGGGCCTTGGTTGTGCTGGGATCAGGTCCAGCCCCATGTCCTGCCCCATGCCCTGGAAGTGTGGTCCAGCCCTGAGCTTCTGTTCCACCCTTTTCCTGCCCCTCACATGGCAGGTCCCATGTGGGCTGGCGCCCCTGCCGGGTGTCTCCCTGAGGTGCCCCCACACTGAGTCTCCAGGAGTCCCGAGGCCAGGCTGGAGCACGCATCTCAGCAGGGCCCAGGTGTGACAGGGCCCAGGTGTGACAGGAGGGTGTCAGGGTGCACCTGACTCCTACTCAGGACCTGTGCAGCAAAGCCAGCCCCAGCCGGGGACAGAGGGCCCTGGCTCCCGACCCACCACCCCTCCCACTGCCCCAGAAGCCCTTTCCTGGCTGAGGCCACACTGGGCGAGGCCACACTGCACCTGGGCCCATCCTGGCTGAGGGTGTCCCCAGGCCCACACAAAAGCAGCCTCCCCAAATGCCCATGGGCTGACAACAAAGACACCACCCACCCGGAGCAGCAGCCAGCAGGGCTGTGCGCGGCTGCAGAGGCCTTGGCCTGCCCGGCTCCTCCCCACAGTGCAGGTGGGTGCTAGCCGGGCGTCGCTCAACCCCTGCCAGGACACGCACAGGCACTGCTCTCCCAAGGAGAGTGGATGGAGTTAAAATTGGATTTCTGCTCAGATTGATTATCTAATGTGATAGAAAAATATACAGTCTGGGAGCAAATTTAGATTTCAGTGAAAAATTAAACTGTTATAGCAAGTTGCCCACTGAAGCATTAAATGCATTCTCTCTATAATTATATCTGCAGATAGCAGCGCGATGTGGCTGTCACTCCGAGCTGACTTTCTCTGGGCCCTTAGGACACCAGCTCACAGAAGCCGTTACCGCCCGGAAAGGACAGGGCGGAGTCATCCTAATTGATTTTCCAGCTCCTTTTCCAGTGGGAGAGGAGACCGCAGTGCACCCGACTTGGGGACCCCAGGACGATGCGACCCTGACATTTGCTGGGGCTGGATATCTGAGGTGGGAGACCCTGCCTGTCACAGGGCCCAGGGCACAGGGTTAGAGACCCAACGTGGGGGGGGAGAAGGCCCTGCCCGTGAGTCACTCAGCCATGCCGCCGTCCCCCAAAGAGGCTTCTGGAAATCAAATTCCTCCCATCAGCAGCCCGACGGGCCTCAATTTGTCATTTCCGTCATTAGTGGTACAGTAATTAGGTCCCCCACCCAGGCCGGGGTGGGGATCAATAGCAGAGATAAGGTAACATAATTGGATTTCTGGCCGGCTCCTCTAGCTGCTTCTCCCTCCCCCACCCCGTGACAGGCTGTCCTGTCCCGAGCAGAGCTCAGTTCGTGCTGAGAGGAGGATGAAGTCCCCCAGGGGCCCGTGAGGGTGACACAGGGAGGAGGTGGCCCTGGAGCTCCCGGCTAGGACATGGGTGCGGACACCTGGGCTGACCCGGCGGCTCCCTGCAGACCCATCCTGACCGCAGTGGACTCGCCGCTTCTGTCACCGCCCGGCCGAGCTGTGTGTGAAGTCCTGGCAGGGGTGGTGCTATAGGGGCACGAGCTGACCCCCGGGGGCCTCACACCTGCAGACACACGCCCTGGCCTTTGGCTCACCCCAACACCCGGGGTGACAGACACACATTTCAGTGCTACCCAGGACAGGCCAGAAGGAGTGCTTCCTGGGGCCCGGGGGATGAGCCTTGTCTTGTCAAGGTGGAGGCATCGGCTGCGGGACAGGCCTTCCTTCCCCCGCGCTGACCTCCGCGCCACCTGTCCGCCGAACGCATCGCAGCCCCTCTCCTGGGCTGGCTGGGCGCCCACCTGACCACTTCCCTGGACTCCCGAGCCCCAGGCCCAGCCTCTGTGGGTTTCACACCCGCCCCGTGAGCTGGACACTGGGACAGTTAGCACCCCCTGGAGATGGAAAGGGACCCCAGTGTCCTCTGCCGCTCCGTGGCCAGGCTGGGGTGGCCTTGGAGTCCCGACCCCGGGCTGCAGCTCTCCCCGCCTTTCCCACTCCTCGGCTTTGTCCAGTGTGGCGTGGTGGCCGGGTCAGCCAGGGTTCTCCAGTGTGAAGAGAAACTGTCCCCATCAGTGTGGTGTGCTCAGGGCCAGGAGCCCCCAGCCTCTGCCCGCGCAGGCTGGAGGTCGGTGAAGCGGGGTACAGCACAGCTGGGCCCACGGCCGAGGTTCAGGAGCGAGGGAGAGAGACTTGCTCTGCCTCACGCCTTCTGGCTCTACCTGATGCCCCCGCGCTGGTGCAGGTCCAGTGCTGACCCCTCCCGAGGCCCTCAGGTCACAGCCCAACTCCCTGGCTCTCACGTTCTCCTCAGAGCCAGGCTGAGGGAGGGGCAGGTGCGGTGCCTTGGAGGTGTGGCGCTCACAGTGCCCAGCCTGTCCGCTCTCCTGGGCCCCACACGCGGGGCCTCTCCCCATCCTCCACAGTGACAGCTGCCCTCCCTGTCCCCACTGTCCCCCAGAACACTGGCCCCTCACTGGTGCCTGCTCCTGTCCCTTCCTCAGTGCAAGTCCCACCTTGTTCAGTCAGTCAGTCAGTCAGTCCATACCCAGGGGGATCCCAGAGATCCCCACTGTGTCCTGGCCGGGGAGTAGGAGCATGTGGCCTCCCAGGTCCATGCCCTTGGCTGTGTGGTGACCACGGGCACAGGAGATGGTGTGAGCTTGAGCCCAGCTCCTCCCGGACTTGCCCTGAGCTGGACAGCAACAGAGTCCCAACATCCCTGCTCCCCTGGACGGTGACTGAGGGTCCTCAGCCAGCCCCGAGACAGTCCCAGCGCACAGAGCTGGGGTCAGCGCTCCTCCCTATGCCCGGACCCGGGTCTTCGATGCTGGGGTCACCCCAGCGCCCCTCACCCCGCCTGCTGGAGCCCTGGAGGAGACTCCAGTTCTCACCCCCAGCTGAAAGGGCCCCGGGGGACCCCGAGAAAGCGTCCCTGCAGCCCGTCCCTGGGCAGAGAGACGAGGGGACCAACAGACGCAGCCGGAGGAGAGCGAGGTGCGGCGGGGCAGAGCTCTGCAAAACCCCCAGGTGCCGCCTCCAGGGCTGAGTGTCACCTGCCACACGCAGGCAGCTGCCCGTCCAGATGTTCATCCCAGGAGAGCAGCCAGCAGCAGCCACACAGCCAGCAAGGAGCAGAGAGAAAAGCCTTCGTCTTGGCAGGCTGTGTGGCTCTGTCACCATGCTGCCCTGGCACTGCGAGGCCCAACGCCATCTTAACTAAGGGAACAGCACGCTGGGTTCCAATAAAACTTTATCTATAAAGACAACGGCCCCCAGCTCTGCCCACCGGGAGTCACCCAGTGGCTCCTGGGGAACCGGAGCACCACAGTGAGCTGACGGCCAGCAAGACGGGACGGCACAGTGAGCGCCGGCCGGGAAACGCCGTGTGGGAGTGGGGCTGCACACTGCCGAGCTGGGTCACCAAGGCAGTAACGGCACAGGCTCGTGGGAGACGCCACCGGGAGGAGAGGCGCAGGACCTGGGAGGGGGGACCAGGGGAGTGGTGCCGCCCGGGCCCTGGCAGGGACCGGATCCCCGCACACAGGGCCCAGGTCACCTGGAGAGGGCGTCACGGGCCACTCAGCTGGCCGCCAAGCGACGCGCGTTGTTCTTTGCATCCCAGATGCATAAAAAGATGGGCGGAAGGGAGGGGACGTGGGAAGGAGAGAGGGGCGGCCTCGGGGGGACAGAGCCGGGCAGGCGCAGGGAGAGGGCGGCCGAGGCCCTGCCCAGGACCGGGCTGCGGGCGGCCCCGAGCGAGGGCCAGTGTCTGTCAGGGCTGTCAGAGCAGCCTGGCTTCTCCTCATCAGAAGGGCTTTTATCACTAAGTGCTTTTCAGGGGTTTGAAATGCGAGACTCTTCAGAGACCGCGGGAGGGAAGCCGGCTGCGGATACCCCAGCTCCTGCCCGGCCTCCCTCCTCAGCCCGGAGAAAGACCTGCCGCTGGGAGCAGCGGGGGCGAGTGCCCGAGACAGCCATGAATAATCGATAATCAATAATCAGCTCAAGCTCCTTACAGCAGGAAGACAAGCTGGTTTCCCACAGCCCCTCCGCACCCTCCACAGACGTTTCCTTCTCCAGCTCAGACAGCCCCGGGGCCGTCGGGGGTGGGCAGCAGCCGGGTCACGGCCGCCGGGGTCAGGTGGGGGCTGCTGAGCCTCCAGGTTGGTGGGAGCTGCTTGCGGGGCGCAGCTGTCAAGAGCGTTGAATTTTACACGATCGCAGTTGCGTAAATTCTGTCCAAAGCAAAGAATTCTGCCACCCGACAACCAGGAAATAACCCAGGTAAGAAGCAGGCTGAGGTGTGCCTAACCTCCTTGAGCACAGGCAGATGGTCAGTCAACAAACACAGGGAAGGGTGGCATCTCTCCAGGACCTCAGAAGGGTATGGCTCCCTCCTCCCAAGATGACGGCATTGGGGACACAGGTGCTCACAGCACCCGTGCAGAGGTGTGGAAGCTCGCGCCTGGCTCAGGACCAGCAGGGACTCAGCGTGGCCGCCATGCAAAACAGCAAACCACAAAACCAAAATCAGGGACCCAACCCGATTCTTGTGTGTCCACGTTCTCAGCAGCCGAAAGGACAACCAAGCATCCAGTGATCAAGGAATCAGGACACAATCCATGCAAGCAGTGGAATACTACTCAGCCACGAAGAGGGACAGAGCCTGGGTACAGGCCACAGAATGGATGAGCCCTGGAAACATCGCACTCAGTAGAAGTCATAACTACTGCAGGGCTGTACTTCTCCGAGGCACAAGGGCGTGGAAGGACTGGGGACGGACACGGAGTAGCAGTGGCTGGGGATGGGGGAGGGAAGGGGGTGAGGGTCAGCAGTGAGGTTTGAGCTGGGGGTGAGGGTGAGCATTATGAACTCACTCGATGCTGCGGAGTTGTGCACTTAAAATGGCGAGGCCCCTGTTACACGTGCGACCTTCACTAAAAGGGCAGAGGCACGACCCAAGCCCACGGTGTCCTGGCCTTGCCAGGGTGTGCAGCCCTCCCTGTGCTCCGAGGCTGCCTGCCCCTCACGCTCATCGAGCATCCCTGCGTCTGACCCCACCTGCTGGCCTCGAAGCCCGGGGCGCACGCTGGCCGGGCACGTGGAGGTGGGTGGTCTGCTCTTAGCTGCGGCCGAGCCGTGACGGTGCTCCCTACAGCACCGACAGTGCGCAGGCCTGGGTGTGCCTCCACCGCAGAGAGAAAGGCCCTCCCCCGACCGCGACAGAGCCGGCGTGCTTCCAGGAAAGACTGAGACGGCGGAACTGTGTGCAGAATAAACATTAATCAATAGTAATTAAGCAAGCCTTGTTAACATCTGGCACACATTCTTGGAGGCTTCTTTCTATAACAATCTATCATCTTCCTGCTAAAATTGGAATTCTGTTTTTTGTGTTGTTTATGACCAGATTTTATTGGATTTTTCTGTTTACAAAGATAATATATGTCTTAGGGAGAATACAGAAAAGTGAAAGAAAAAGAGTAAATGAACTAAAAATGATTCCAGGGAGCATCTGGGGGAAGTAACGGGTTAGGAAATGCGGAGGAGGAACTTAGCAATGCCGAGGTACTGCAGGTTCTAACACTTAGTGGTCAAATCATTTACTCAGTGACCAGGTTACAGCAGCTAGATTCCTAGCTGTGGGGCGAGGCGAGCCATTAGATGGCACCTGGAGCCCCTGCCACCTGCAAAGCCCTGGGTCTGAAACGTGGACAGAAACGCACGCCGGACTCTACCTGCGACGCAGGGGCCGGGACAGAGCCGCAGCTGTGCGCGCAGGTGGGCAAGAATTTCAGAAAACGGTGCCTGGGGAAGAGGTTGGTGGAGAATAAGCAGGACAATCAATGGAAAAAGGGTTCAAAGTCACATTAAAAATATACCTATTTGGCCACAAAATGCTGCTTCAGCATCTGTCCGGGTGATCCTTGGTTATTTATCACCTTATTAGTGCTCCACAGAACATACGCTTAAACATGAAGACGTTTTATTACAGCAAAGCCCATCATTTGACAGCAGAAAAATACTCGTTACGAGACTAAGTTGCCACTGGCAGGGGCTGAATATTCTGAAGATGCTGCGGAATTTGACTGCCTATGATTTCCTGGGAGACGCTGCCGGGTTCGGACTCGGCGGAGACGGTACCGTGACTTTCACGTCGTTTCCTGGTCCCCGCTCTCTTTGGAGTCAAGGCTGCGCCAGGCTCCTGAAGGAAGAAGCCGGCAGGGTCCTGAGGCTTTTGACGGAGAAACGCCACCCGGGCTCTCCCCGCCCTACGCGTCCGCCCCGCACGTCTACCCAGGGTGTCTTGTGTGTGCGCGTGCGTGTGTGCACGCGTGCGTCTTCACAGGGAGGAGAAACCGGAGCAAGGAGACCGTCAGGAAGAGAGGCTCTCAGTAGCCGGCCGCTAAGGGGCGGGATGCGGCCTGGGTGCGGAGGCCCCGAGTGCTTCAAAACCTCCGGCTCCGTCTCCTTCGCAATCTCGTGACTTTTCTTTGGATGGACTTGAACTTGCGAGTTATTTTATTTTTCTCAAAAGCTCATTTGTTTCTGGCTCCTCAGGAGCCTGCTGCACCCCAATTCCATGTGCCTGAAGTTGACCTCATCCTTTTGCTCTGACCTCTGCTGCCAGAGAGAAGGTCACCACCCTGGTGCAGCTGCCCCGCCCCACTGCCCGGTGCCTGCTCCGCACCTGCTGTGCAGTCCGGTCATCCTCACCTGCTGCCCTGGAGAAATACTATTCATGTGCATTAATATTTTTTCATGTGCATTATTTTAAAAGTCTTATTTTGTCAGTTTTTCTTTATGTCCAATGCCTCTGGTTTGTCTCTTAAATTTACTTTATCTCGGTAGTCACTTAGAGTTTGTTTCTTGCAAATGTTTTTAACTTTGCTCAGTGCTGAAGAAAGAACCCCTGGGTGCATCTCAGACAGCACCTGGTGCTCCTGGCCTCCCCTCACACCCCTAATCTGCGTCCTCCCCTTCCCCAGGGTTCCCCGCTGGAGTGGCCCCGTCCCCACGGACAGTGGGGACCTTCCACCTGCTCTGGTAAGGGGGTGCTCCTGCTGGCTGAGGGTGGGGGACAGAGCTGATGTGGGCCCCTCGCCTGCCTGCATCCCCTCTGGAGTCTAATCTGAGTCTCCCTGGTCCCTGGGGACCCTGGGGTCCCCAGGCTTGGTTGGTCCCTCTGGCATCTATCCCGACCATTTCTGAGTGTCCAAAGCAGAAGCGAGGCTCAGGGGATCAGCTGGGCAGCTCCAGCCCAGGACAATGTCCCCCACTGTGTCCTCTGCCCTGGTGGCTTCGTTGAATGCTGACCGTCTCAGGAGTAGCAGTTATAACTGTCCACCCTGTGATCTGTGACCAATGCCATTTTGATTAACTTTTTTCTTCCTAAGCTGTCCACGGTGCGAGCTTGCTTTGTCACCCATGGGAGCCTGCATGTCCCACAGGGACCTGGGTCCCACACTCCTGACGCTACTGTCCGGTGCTTCTGTTTTTATTTTCTACGTGCCACCCGCTAAGGGTATTTTATTTTAATCTTCTGCAATGATTTTTATTATGTGTGCTCAATTCATTATTTCTCTTTGAGGCTTTATTTAAAGCTCTGAAATCCTTATGTAGACCGACCCTTACATTCCCAGACTCACAAATAAAATGGTATTTATGGAAACTTCTGTATGTAAGTTAAGGAATGTTAAGCTTTTAATACCCAAGCCCTCTCCCTCTATTAGTATTCATCATTGGGACTGTTTCTTTGACAGTGAGATTCTCCTTTATTATTTTTTAAAACTGTTATTTGCATTCCCTATGGTGGGGACACTCACTGCAGGCATTTAGTCTTACATCCAACACTCACACGTCATGCTTGGCGGGCAGACTGTGAATTCCCAGGGGTTCACCGGGTGCACAAGCCCCGTGCGCCTCACGCTCTGGGAAATCCGCCCACACCAGCAGGAAGATGAGTGCCTGTGTGTGGAGTTGTCCACGACGGCTCCCAGCCCCTTTTCTCTGCCAGCCCTGATTTCCTGCCCCCCTACTGGCCAGCTTCCCGGCTGCCTGGACCACGTCCTCGGCACCTGTCCCCAGGTGTACCCTTCCTTGGCAGGAAGAGCCGCCTGGCCCTGCTGCGTCTCCTGGGGTCCCTGGCACCCCGCCCTGGCCATCTGGCACTCAGCATCCAGCCAAGGAACATCGGGTTTGGCTTGGTTTTGTTCTTTCTGGGCACCATCATTGGAGACAACATCTCCAACTGGGACGGAAATACCGGCCTGCACCTGACCAGTGGAAGGAGTTAGGAACGTGAACGGATACTGATGTGTAGGCTTCACCTCCAAGCAATGAAAGATAACTGTACCCCGGAGTGATACAGCGGACTTCTCCCCGCAGGACAAAGAGGAACAAGGCAGCCAGCGTTATAGAACCTGGGCCCGGTCCGAAGCAAGTTTCCCCAAGCCTTCACCACGTTGCTGGAAAGGATTCTCGAAGGCATCTCGCTGGCCCTGGCTCTTCATCGAGCAGTGAATCACGCGCTGCACCTGCCCCTTTCTGCCGACTGAACACAGGAGCCGGTCTCTGCAAGTCCCTCCGTCCTCCGCCCACAGGGCCTCACAGGTCTGGCTCCCCCTTTCCCCGCTGTCTCTCCCACACCCCCTGAGCTCACAACCAAGTGTGCTGGGGAGAAAGGACATTCTCACCCCACAGGGGCCTGGGGCGATTCTGGGGCCTCTGCCTCCTCAGCCTCCTCTGGTGCATACTCAGCCCTCTGCCCCTCAGCCTCTCCTGGCTCAGCCCAGGTGGGAGCGCAGGCCACACCCCCCGGGAGCACAGCTGCCTTGGCTGGGAGCTCTGCTCAGCCCCGATACCCAGAGCTGTCATACACTGGCAGTGCCACCCCAGGACAGCCCTCGCCATGCAGACGTTCTGAGAACCAGGGGTGGGGCCTCGGGGCCCCAGGGCCCGGCTTCCTTACCAAGCAGGTCTCTGGGATCTCGGATCCAGGGGGGAGGCGGGTGTGGAAATGCAACCCAGCGCCCCGCACAGCAGAAGCCTGGGGCAAGTGGGTCCCAGGGACTGTCACAGCTCGGTTCCTCCTGGGCGGCCGCGGTGAGGCCGCTGCCAAGGGGCCAAGCGGGGACCTGTGCTTGGCCTCCCTGTCGGGAAGTGAGAGGGTGTTCTGTCAGCAATGACTATCTCAAAATCACTGAATCCCTAAGGGTCTTTATTCAGCTTTTCCTTGATGCCCACAATGAGCGCACCAAAGTAGAGGGTCCAGCACCACAGTGCGCTTGAGTAAGAAGCAAAGTTAATTATCACAAAGCTTCAGTCGCACCTCTAAAACTCCATCACATCCAAACATCTTTAATCAATGTTCAGGGGCCCTCCAAGCTGGAATGCACTGAAATGTTTCTTTATCCTGAGCAGCTTATCCAAAATCTTTAAAATCACTGGGCTTCCAATCATCGCCTCCTAATGGCTATCGAGCCTGTCCTGTCCTGGGGCAGCAGCACCCCGGGGAAACCAGCCCCCCGCAGGCTGCCAGCCGCCCCAGAACTCCAGGTCAATGCAAGTCAGCTTTCTTTGAGGACAGGAACCATATTCAGACTACCCTAGAGCTCAGGCTCAGAAAATTAATAGCCTAATTAATAGAAATCATTATCAAATCGCACAATTAACATTTTAGAGCAAAACTACACCTTTCGATGGAGCTTTCAGCTGTGCTAATGAATGGATCCAGGGAACATTTATTGAGTTTCTACTATGTGCCTGCAACTCAAGCCAGACAAAAGTGCTAAGGACAAGCAGCCTTTGGTCTCAGAAAAGACAGCTCGGACCGTCTGTAAACCCAGCGCGCCTGCGTTTGTAGAAGAGGAGACGCCGCGGACGTAAGCACACGAAGGCGGGCACGTCCTTGGGACTGTCAGAGCCTCCCATGGGCAGCGGGAGCTGTCCTTCCCTGGGCCCCGCTGATGTTGTGGGGCTACAAACTGGGCGAGCTCACCGGGGGACCTCTGTCACCGGGCCCCACGGATCCATCCCGAGGGCGTTTTCAGGGGGCGCGAAGGTACTGGTCCACAAGAGATGGCTGCTCCGTGAAGACCCGGAGCAGGGACTCGGGTGGCCATCCCGGGGCGGTGCAGTGGGGACTGTGCACTGTGGACTCCAGTACCCGGTGCTCTGAGAAAGGGCCCGGGGCAGCTTCAGCAGTACCCCAGAGGGCGAGCGAGGATGGGCTGGGTTAGGAGTGGGACCGCCGTTCTGTGAAGCTGCCCTTCTGTTTCCGTGTACCCAAATACAGACGCAGATCACAAGGCCAAACTCGTGCGCTCCTGGGGTGACAGTGCCGAGGTCTGGGTCTGACGGAGGAGGAGGGGACGCAGGGAGGGGGGGGTGCCGCCATGGAGGCGGGTGCCGTGGAGCAGGAGAGCAGGACGCTGATGGACAGAGGAGAGAAGGGAGCCGTTCACAGCCTGGCGCCTCCTGTGCAGGAGTCCGGGGGTAAGGAGAGCAGCAGGGGACCGACCCACCCTCCTCCGTGTCAGCCCTCGGTGGTGCTGTCCCTGGAGCTGAGGGAGGGAGCACGGGCCACTCGGGGGGCTGGATGCAGCACAGAGCTCTGTGCCCATTTTGTGCCAAAGCAGTTAAAACCTATAAACACTGATGTCCAGCAGAATGGGCAAAAAGTACCAGGAGCCAAGTCCATGGCCAAGGGTGCCTGCCCTCCAGCCCGGCCCGGCCACAGGCGTGTCTGTCCTGAGTGACCCTCAGCGCATCAGGCCGCAGCTCTCAGGAGCTCTCTCATCCAAGCGGATCAGGTCACCTTGGCCCTGACCTGAGCGATCCCCTCCTGGGACTCAGAGGCAGCCGTCACCTGACATCACGTGCATCCGTTTGACACCATTGCCTTCCAACTCTGCGGTCCAGAGTGACCCACGCCCTGACACTCTGGCCGGCCCGAGAGCTCTCGGGCCAGCCATGAGGGGCCTGATGAACGTTGCCAATGCAGCCAGGGGTTCCCGGGTGACAGCTCAGCCCAGCCAAGTCCTGGAGAAGGAAACTTCTCAAGGTCACCCCTCCTGGTGCAGAGCACGGGTCGCCAGCTCCAGGGGTGTGCGGTGGCTTCCGCTCATTGTCCTTTGCCTGTGGGCTCTGCTGGGGACCCTGGGCGCTGCTCCACTCTGATCTTTTGATGTCCAGTGTTGTAGTGTGGTCCTATGGCCCCCACTTAAGCCTCATGTAATCATGGACGGGGCTGAGTCTGGCCTTTGTGATTGGCTTGTTGCCTGGCGCTGAGATTGTAGATGTGAATGTTGAACCCGCCCAGGGGTGGAGCCGACCTACAGTGAGGGCGGGAAGAAGGAGTGTCTTCCTTCTCCTGCAGGTTCGCGCCTTGCTGTTCTGCAGCCGCCATGAATGGCTGCCCCCAGCCATGCCGCTCTGCCTTTCAGCCAGCTGAGTATGGGCTGAAACTCCCAAAAACTGTAAGAAATAAATCTTTCCTTCCTTAATCTTGGGTATCAGGTATTCTGCATCAGCAACGAGAAAAATGTAACTAAGACACCCAGTGAGTCAGAGAGGAAATGCGCCCACCATTGCTCCTGGAGCCCTGAGGCGCCCCGGTCCCTCTGCACGGATCTGTGCGCCCCATGGGGGGGGCCATGAGTCGGCACTGGCTGTGCCCCCGGGCTGGCTGGAGATGGGAACAGCCCTGCCAGCGGCTCTCAGGCTTTTAAAGTCCAGTCCAGAAAGCGGTTTGAACAGCAGGGTCTCAGGTCCAAGCACCTAGGCATCAGCCTGGCCTCTGTTCTTCTGCTGATTCCCACGACTGGGCTCTGGGCTAGAGCTCCCAGCAGCCCGGTCAGGGCCAGGAAGCTCGGGCTGGGAGCGAGCAGGAAGCAGGATGGATCGGCCGGACTCAGTATAGTGCAGAAAGCGAAGTGGGCGCGGCCCTCTGAGGTGCCGTCCCCTCTGGGCCTGGCCGGCCATTGTCACGGTCAGCATGCTGACCTGGGCGGCTGTAGTGACCCCTGGCCCCTGGAGGTTGGGAAGCATTCCCCCAGGATGGAGCAAAGCAGAAGGGATCCTACTTATCCCCACGCCAGCGATTCACTCTGAACACAGACATCCGGCTACAGTGTTCCACACCGGATCCTACCCCAGGGGAGGACACACACCACGAGAGCCCGGTGGGGCACACAGCGCAGCATCCAAACGGGCGAAAACTCAGTGGAGAAGGTGTTTGGGGGTCAGAATGAGTAAGCCTGGTGTGCCAACTGTTCAGAAAAAGCAAACCCAAGCAGATCCTGGACCCTGGTGCTCAGGGGACATTTAGCAAATTTAATGATTACTAAAAAATCAGCGTTTACAGACAGCCTCCTCTGAAGAGCTCAAATGAAAGGAACAGTTAGCAAAGACAGTCCCATAAATACAGAAACCTAAAACCTGCTTCAAAAGGACTCACCCACCAAGGAAGACTGCAGAGAAGATGAGGAAATATTTAGATCAAAGCGACAGCAGAAGTGCTGTGCGGGGAGACCCCTGGTGGCAGAGAGGGTGCCGGGGGTCCGTGGAATTTCCCATCGGGGTCGGGGAGCGCAGGCATGGGGACCCGGCAGTCACGCATGCTTCAGGACAGCTCCAGGAGCGCATTTCAGATGACTTCAAACGACTCCCCCAGAACACGCAGAGGAGAGGACGGAGGTGCTGACGAGGTAACGTAATCATCCCACAGCGTGGACGTGCGTCGGGACGTCAAAGAGTGCTCCCTGGATGTAGCAGGTACGAGTGAAATCTAGTGCACGCTTAGATTTTAAAGATTATTAAGGTAAAATGCACACCGCCGTGAGCCGCCCTCACAGTTCACTCCCTCGCTCTGAGCGCACTCATCCCACGGCCCCGGCCACCTTCTGAGGCGGCCCGGGCGTCGTCTTCTGTGAGTGTTCTGTCGTGCTGTCATGCTGCCTCAATGTCCCGAATTGGATCAAAAACTTTACCTTTCAGTTTGACTTTGGGGAAGATCCAGAGCCACAGGGTGCCAGATCCAGTGAAGGAGGTTATTAAGAACACGTGTAATGTTTTCAGTTGACAGAAATGGCCATAGACTTTTGATCAAACAGCTGTGCTCAAAAGGTATGGGGAAATGTTTAAATAGAAATTTATTGCAGTAAAAAACACACTGGCACCAGCCCTATTGAAATATTCCCCTTGCCTTTGAACCGTCTTCCCATACCATTCTTGGCAATGTGTTCCTGTAATAAATTTATTTAATTTAAATGTTCACCATGCTTCGTGATCAACCCTGTACATAGAATAACATCTGCCCACTACAGTAAGAGGAAGAACAGTAACAATGCTTGTGTCCTTTAGGTCCATGTCTACTGCGTCCACTCAGCTCTGCAGCTGGGGTGACACAGCAGCTGGGGGCCCTGTGTGAGTGACCAAGTGGGGCTGCTCCCACAGAACTCGGTTTGCAGAAGTGCGCAGTCGGCTGGAGGGGGCCCCAGCTCGGGTGCTGTCATACAGCGGGGCAGGAATCGCCTTTACCGCAGGAGGGAGGCCAGGAACATCTGAAAGAAAGTTTCACTGAAAACGCTAAAGAAAAGCAAAATAAACCCAAGGAAACTGCTGGCCCGAGCGGCGCAGGCACTGATCAGGACTCAATATGGACTGCCTTCCGGGGTCCTGAGCCCAGGACCTTGGAGGAGAACGAGAAGGGCCCCGCGAGGGGCCCCCGCCCGGCCCGAGCGGCACCGGCGTGTGGGCTTGGAATCAGGGACAACACTCTCCCCCGCCACCCATCCCCAACCCCCCGTGAGCAACCTGGTGTTTCGGAGGTCTGGCTGGATTGATAGCAACCAAGGAACATCAACCAACTTTTGTTTTGTAGATTCGGCCAGGCCTCTGGTCAGCAACCCAAGCATCTCTTTACAGCGGGAAATGTAGCAAGTATGGGGGATTCTCTTCTGCCTTGTCTTCTATTATTAATAAAAAAATAAACCCAAGGAAACTAATAAATAGAACAATATGAACTAATAAAATTGGAATCAAATAAATAGCAGAAGGGCTCGTGGGTGCCGAAAGCTGCCTCTGGGTCAAGGAGCACGATCGACTGAGGAGAGGGGCAGAGGGTGAGGAGAGGCACTGCCCGAGCAGAGCAGCCCACGTCGCCCGGAGAGGCGGGGTCCCCAGGACCACGAGCAGTTTAACCCCAGCTTGACAACTGTGAAGCACAGAAGTAATTAAAGAATTTATCCAAACCATTTCAATCAGAAGTAGACTAAGTACAGAAATTTCAAAACATAAACAAAATGTAAAAAGTATTTTTAAATCAACAGGTATTTCTGACTCCAGGCAAAGTAAAAACAGAATTTTCTTAAGTTTCTTGTCAAGGAATAGAAAATTACCTTCTTATATCAATTTTTTCAAAATTTTTCTCAGCCTCTTTTATGAGGCTACTATATTCTTGATATGAAAATTAGATTTTATTTTTATAGGAAAGGAAAAAGTTCAATTTCTTTCCAAACATCAATTCAAAATTCATAAATAAAATATAAGGACTTCATATCTAGGAATGCATAAAAGTACTTATGGTATTCAAGAAAGCCTTAGCCTCGGGATTGCAAAGATAATTTCTTATTAGCAAATATTTATGTACACATCCCTCCACTGGTAACCACAGCTGACATCCACACAGCGCCCCCCAAAGCTAGGCGCTTCCCAGGTGGGACCCCGAGCCAGCTCCTGTCCATCCTGGGGGCTGGGATGAGGGAAGCCGCAGGAGCACCCTGGGCAGGACAGGAGAGCTTGGGGTACAACGTGAGCCCGCGATTAGTGGGACAGAGAACTAAACGACACCCCGACAATTTGACTGAAGAAGGCTTCCCAGTATGCAAGTGTTTCAGCTCGTGTGCAGTGCCATGCTGGGGAGTGCAAATGTCCCGACCTCTCAGGCACTGGCGGATCGCTCCCTGGGGCACCAGGGCTCACAGGCGGGGCTTGGGAGCTGACGGATGGTGATGGCTGGGATCTCAGTGGATTAACTCAGCGGTGGGTCACGGTGTAAGGAGCCCTTGGGAGGTGGTGGGAACCTCAGCAGGTGAGGCCCAGCTGGAGGAAGGAGGGCCCGAGTGCGCCCTGCGAGGTGTATCTTGTCTCTGGCACCCTCTTCGCCCTCTCTCCACCTTTAGCTGCTCAGCTTCGTGCCACGCACACTATCACCGTGACTTCCTCCACCACAGCCCCGAGGGCCCGGGCTGCCCAGGGACTGACCCTCTGAGACCATAATTCAAAACGAACCTCTTCTCCTTATAATTTTATGTGAGCTATTTGTCACAGGAATACAAAGCGGACTAAGAGAAGAAACAAGAAAAATCAATAAAAAACATTTTTGGTCAAATTGTACTGGAAGTACCGGCCCATAGTAAGACAAGAAATGCAAAGAAGTCCAGGTAGATAGGACAGGCATCCCGCACAGACATCTGAGTTGTCCACCTAGAAGGTCCAAAAACAACCTGTGGAAAACATCAAAGTAACATGATGTCTGTTGACTTGTTTAATTAGTCTTTATCTGTCTCAACTAGGAGCAAACACCTTGAATTTTTGTTTGTTCACAGGTGTCTTTCCAGCTCGTTTCATAGTCCTAAGCAAGCGATGGGGGTCAGTGTTTGTTGAACGAATGATGGATAGATACAGAGTGAAGTCACTTGTGTGGAAGAGGTGATCGTGATATGCTAGGGGCCCCTCAGCAAGAGTGCAGGGAGTAGAGCAATCAAAGCCAGGGGTGTCCCTGTAAACACGAGGGGAAATAGAGCTTTAAAAATGCAACGTTCATTGTGCAAAGAAAGACTCTCCATTACTAAATGGTATCCAGCAGAAAAAATAGAGATCTCTGCAGAAAATACTAGAAAATAAACCTAAATCAATGCTGACGAACTGGACAAATTCAAACCAACAATATTGTATATCTTCTCAAAATTAATCCATGAACACACAGTATTAAGATAAAAATCCCACTGAGGTCCTTTTTATGAATTTTGGAAGCCAGATGGTAAATTTAAGCTGACAAGCAAGGAACAAAGAGAGCCTGAGACGAGGGGGGAAGCCACGCAGACACCGGGCTGCTCGTGGAGTTTGTGTCGTGGCTCGTCACATGGGGGCAAGTGAACGAACGCAGGAGCTGATGGCACGGCAAGGCTCTCTCAGGATGGGGAAACTGAGGCAGCCAGGCAGCCGCGGTGCGGGGGAGGTGGGCGGCTGTGCAGCTGCCCCGGGGAAAGCAGTTTCCGTGCGTGTGCACGCGGCTGTGTGAAAAGACGGTGGAAACGCAGCGGTGTGCCCGTGCACACGCCGAGAGTAACAGCGCCTTGTGGTGCTCCGGACCTGGAGCCTCCCGGAGACGCGGTCCACACAGAGAACTGAGAGTGTGGAGAAAGCCAAGTGCAGCTTAGAAACCACCCGGGAGAGTAGTATAGCAGCAAGGGTTTCTCTGACGAGGTACACGAAGCATCACGAAGACGCTATCTGAGCTCAATTATATTAAAGGCGCTGTGGACACAGCGATCCTGTGAACGCCCCTGTGGAGGGGGAGATCTGCAGTGCGAGAGACTGAAAGGGACCCTGTCTGGCCAAAAAAAGGAGCGGCAGGGCCAGAACGCGGGGAGCGCAGGCCAAGGAGGAGCGCGGGCAGCCACAGAGAACGGCTCAGGAGCGCCAGCAAGTGTGGGGAGGGCCACGTGGTCACGGGGACCCACGTTTCAGAGGCAGCACGTGGCTCCCGGGAAGCAGGGAACTCACGGGGCAGGTGAACTGGACCCGGGGACTCAGGACGGGCAGAGACAGGCCCGGGCAGCAGGGGTGCAGAGCCCGAGGACGCCCACACTCCCCTCCCAGGGGGTTCATTCTAATGCCCCCAGGCCCACTCTCCACACAGATGCGGAACAGGCTGCCCACGGCGAGGTGACGCTGTGTCCTGGAAAACAATGGAGACTGTCTGTCATCCCTCATGGGAAAATGAAACAATCAACCCCGTTACTGAGCTGATCGATACCGAACGGAACTTGAGATGACCACAGGAGATATGCACACATCAACGTGGGCAAAATTCAGAGTGGATTGGGAGATACGAAGGAGAGAGGCCCAGAGGCTTCCATATGAATTGTCACCCTAGATTTTCTAGTGTGCAGAGCTACAGACGTCGGGTGTGCACACTGTGTGTGTGGGGGGACACCACACAGAACTGTCCGGGGACAGTAGAACTCCCTCATGGCCACAGCCTTCCCCGGGAAAAGGGCAGCAGGACCTGCTTTGGGCTGGTGGCCCAGCTTTAAAGGAAATCTGCAAAACGTTTGCAAGGGCATAGCTCCGACCTGTGCGCACGGGTCCTGCTAAATTGTTTTCTGTGCGCTGTAAACATTGCATGATCAAAATAATGTTTTCAAAGTGTCGCGTTTGATGGTGTGCACGGGCGCTGACCCAGCTGCCCGCCTCTGCTGTGTGCCCCGGCGTGCGGGAGCGGAGGGCCACGCCCCTGCGTGTCCCCAGCCCCCAGCCAGACGGCCCGGCCAGCCCACCGCGGGCCTGCTCCTCCCTGCCAAACACGGTGTCATTTGTGTATTCGATCATTGGTTTGTTATTGGTCCCCCTCCCTGACCAAACAGCAGCCACATCCTCTGGCAGAGCGGGGCAGTGACCACAGTGCCAGGGGCAGGAGGGGACGGCATGGTTGTGGTGCGATCCGCCCGAAAGTGGGGCGGAGTCTCCTCAGGGCCCACCTTGTGCCACCAGCAGCACGGCTGCTGACCAAGCCCATGGAGCGCTGTGCCTCTTCACGCAGGGCGAGATGACGACCCTTGGTTTTGGATGAGCCTCAGAGGGCAGCTCAGATCTTGGGTGGAAAACAGGAAAACCCAGCTGCTTCCAAAAAAAAATCTGTAGTTTTAAAAATGCGATTGCATTCCTGTGTCAGCACTGCGGTTGCATCCCGGTCTCTGTGCCTCGGACCTTCTGCCCGGACCCGTCCTGCGCAGGCCCCGTCTGCATCTCCCTGTCCCTCCCTCTGCCTCCCCCACCTCCGTCTGTGTCCCCCTCCCTCCGCCTGTGTCCCTCCCTCCCCATCTTCGATCTCCCCCGCATCTCTCCATCTCGCCGTCCCCGTCTCCCTCTGTCTCTGTCTCTCTGTGTGCGCTATGCAATATCACCCTGGGAAACATTTCTTTGGATGGAAACTCTCACTCTGTCCCCTCTGTCCTGAGCCTGTGTTCCCGACCCTCTCAGGCCTGGGGGTCCCGGGTCCCACGAGCGAACCAGCCCTCCTGTGACATCTGACTGCTCGCCGTCACCCTGGCCCACGCCCTGTGTGAGCCGAGCTCCTCCTGAGGCAGCTTGCTCTCTGCACCCTGCACCCTGGCCTCTTCCTGCCAGGGGAGAAGCAGAGAGGAGGTACGGCCGCTGGTCCTTGTCACCCACCCCAGGGGCTCGTGAGCAGATGCACATTCAGGTCCTTACCTGGGTCTCACCAGTGTGGACAGAAAGCTCCCTGTAACATCGGAGCCCTCTGCTGTCCCCGAGGCAGCGCACTGACCCCAGAGCCCTAGTGGCGGCCACCGCCTCTCCTCCTGACCGAGTCCAGTGGCACTGGTGTCCCACGAACTTGGCTTCCATGGGCCACACATCATCCAGTGGCTGTGGACTGTGGCTCGCACCGCGTGATAAAATGTCCTGAAAGCGAAATTTGCAAGAACCAGCAGAAGAGGGGGACACAGCGATGACAGACATCTCTGTGGGGAGCCAGGCAGCACTCGGGGCCACACCGGGCTGGATGTGGGAAGAGGACGCACATCCAAAATCAAGGTACCAGGCCAGCCATGTCCGGGTCTCTGCCTCGGAGCCGTGTCCCAGGCGGCGTCGGTCTGGCTGCCCCGAGCAGTGTGGGGAAGGAGCTCCTGAGCGTGAGCCGGGAGCCAGAGCTAAGTTCCCGCGGCCGAGGCAGCTCTGAGGGACCAGACACAGGGACGTCCTGAGCCCGGAAGGCAAGACAGGGACAGAAATCCA